>JAJEKB010019719.1:0-16698 GCA_022393335.1 Macrotrachela quadricornifera
TTCAAATGAGAAGAATGTCAGGTATGTTGTAATTGCAAACGCAATTGACAATTCTTCCTGAAAGAAAGGGAAAAGGGGGTGTGTCATCATAATTTTTCCTATATAAAAGAGCAAATAATGTCCTTGTTTTTCTTTAGATTTCTATCGATCGAATTAATTTCCTAGAATTCCGCTGTTTCATTATGTTGAGCAGCAATTATCGTCGAAAATTAGTTCGTGCCATAACTTATGATTCAATGACAACAACAAACAAAACAAATCGCAAAAGACTTTTTAGTGAGCAAAACGAACGTCATCAGTGGGTTTCTGATGAAAATGAAATGAATAAAAGGACAAAATTAGGTAATTATAATACAGGGTGGTTCAAAACCTTTACGCCCTCTGGTTCTACCTATAGACTAAATGGTTTCATCAACAATTTTATACCAAATCGTAGCCCGTAAACAACTGTATCAACGAGTGCAGCCATATACTCATGATTAACAATGAAGGAAAAGACACAGGGACGATACATGCATATGTGCACGTACAGATAAGGAAGGAATGAAGAAAAAGAAAAAGAATAACTAGGACACTTTTTCAATGTTTTTCATTTCTTTCATGTTCTAAACGTTTCTTTGCTCGTGAAGATAACTGTTTTCGTTACCACAAGAACTGAGTTAATTATTACCTGAACTTCGACAAGTTCCTGATATCGAAACTGAAGAAATTAAAATGCCCACTCTTCCTGACACAGAAGAACAACGATTTGTGGATCGAATTCGTTGCATTACATACCGTGAGATACGCGATGAAATGATTGCAAGAACAGGGGATACATTTATCAGTCGCGAATGGATTTCTGAAAAGCTTCATCGTAGTGAAGACTGGGCACGACGGACTTGGAACAAAACAGTCGAAGAATGCTATACACAATTTGGAGATAGTCGGCCTTAGGTGCTCTCGCAAGGAAGCAGAAACATTGTTGCTTCGGCAAGTGGTGTTAGAAGCAGCGGCTCTCGAAAAGTGGCGCGAGAAATTTTAGAGAAAACAGGACAGAAAGTGAGTTATTCTACGGTTCGTCGTGAACGCCAGCGACAAGGATTAAAACCATTCCATGTTATTTCAAAGCCACTGAAAACAGTCACACATGTTGAGGATCGAAAATGGCTTGCAAATTTCGTTGCTGACTGGACCGAGGAAGATTTCCTACATATGGCGCCGTCCGATGAATTTTATATCTATGTGATAAGAAAACCAAACCATCAAAATGACAGAATTTGGGCGAAATCTGTGGAAGATATCACCGATGATGAAAGGTACCGTGAAATGGTTCAGAACGCAAAATGCATTGAAATTCTCGTTATGTTCACTGCAAAGAAACTTCTTTGGGTTCTGAAAGGGAATGGTCAATCGTGGAATGACGCCTATTTTCGTGACATTATTCTGGAGAAACATGTGATTCCATTTCTGCATAACCCAGTCAATGTTGTTGATACAGATGAAGTCATATTTCTTCACGATAAGGCACCCTGTTTGAAAGCTCATGCAACACAACATTTTCTGGAAGATGAAGGAGTGCATTTCTGGGGCAATTCGATTTGGCCTGGCAATAGTCCTGACATGAATCCTGCAGAGAACATCGGTGCAATTATCAAAGATAGAGTTGAAGAGCTGATGGCAAGTGAAGATCCTCAAGATAGATACAATTATGACGCTCTCAAAACTAACCTTAAGAGTGTCCTTGAGGACCTAGAAAACGACACAGATCTTTTTGTTGATTTGCTGTGCTCCATGAGGAAAAGATTTGACGCTCTCGCAGCTGTCAGAGGAGGTCATACCAATTTCTAAAGTTATAAAATTTACTGTTAAGCAGTTTATATCCTCAATAAATCAGAAACTTCATGATATATTCGAATAGGTGAATGGAATGATGGTTCTTGCATACATTTTAAATTAGAGGATATATGGCACTCTGGTACATATGGCATAAGCTCTTTTGATTATGTAATAGACAACACCTGATTCGATAGTACAGGTTGATGTAGAAGTTTACGGGCTACGATTTGGTATAAAATTGTTGATGAAACCATTTAATCTATAGGTAGAACCAAGGGGGCGTAAAGGTTTTGAACCACCCTGTATATTAGAACAAACTCGTTTTAACCAGTTTAATCTTTTAATACAATATATGAACGCGTTATATACCGTTGTTTTTTTATCTATACGCGTTGAAACAGCGTTTTTAGCGTTTACTTATCTGCATGGGTAGACACTAACATAAAGTCCCGTCCAAAAAGTTACGGCATGTCATAAAAAATGATTTATCACACATGAAATATTAAGAACAGCTTATTTTCACCCTTTCTAACACTTTCTATTTCAATCTTCGTACAAAACAAGACAAATAAAGAATAATGTTTCATCAGGAATAAGACACATCGAACAACATTCGTTTTCACAACTATCAATAAGGTTATGGTGGTATTACTTGGCAAAATAGTAATGGAAAAAACATGTAGCTATGCAATATTAATTATCGAAGTACAATTAATCACAATTTTCATATAGTAAACTGTCATTTACAATATATTTTATGAAGATACGGTAAACAAACATATAATTCAATCTTGTGAATCAAAAAACATTTGAATAGTCATTGAATCAACTCTTCTTATGTAACTTAACAGACAAAGATCTTATATCAATATGATAAATCGTCAGGCGGTAGAAGGACAGAACAATATAGCAAAGATAACAATGAATGAATAAGAGGCACGAGTAAAGGATGATATAATGTACACACGTATTGCTTAGATGATATATAAATGACAATAATCGGTTCACGTCTGCACTTAACTTAAAGTTTTTTACCTAATCTAAAAGCCTTAGATTCTCTTTGAGAGGTAAATCTATCGAAAAATAGACCGACTTATTGTTCAAAGAACAGAAAAGTTCAATCTGATAGTCTCAATTCTGGCTTTTCAACAATCGACTTTTTGGCAAATATAGATACTTGTTTGTTTAAATAAATGCTTTTGAACAATGAGTAGGACGTTGAGTTCAATTAGTCAATGGTTTTCATGTTATTGGTGTAAATATAAATACTCATCACCGCTTTGCACAAGAATAAGTACTTAGGAAAAGCATAACATTAGAACAAAAACAAAAAAGAAAGAAATAACAACAAAAATAGATAATTAAATAATTTTAAACTAGATGTAGCATCCAATCCATTATCATGGAAGTTTCGATTATAACCGGAAACGGGTAACATAACATCGTCAATACTACTTTATGGATTTGATGATCAAAAGAAAAATCCCAATAGTGATGCACATAAGTGAGGACCATCTTGCTTCATTCAAGAATAATATATTTAATTAATATATAGAATTCAATGTTCTAATCTGATTTAATTTTAAAAAAAAATAAGTAGTTCAAGATAATATCATACATTTATTTTTAGAGATATAATTTCATGTGTGGTCTTGATTAAGACGATATATACCAGAAACTTGATTGATTGGAATCCTTATACATCATTTTCTCTATGGGTTTGTACTGATCGGTTCTTTTGTAATTCCATATTTGTATCGTAGCTTTACCGTTGGTAAAAACAACTTGAGCTTCATTTAGTATCGATTTGCCACAAGTTTTTAATCCTTATCAAAATGCTAGACTTCAGACAATTATCAATGCCATAGCTAACGATAATACTATTTAATTGAGATATTGGACAAACCTAACGATAAAAGAAAGAAAACACGAGATGAAATAGAGAGATCATGACTATGACCATGAAAACTGCATCATGCAATACTGTGAAATGCGATCGTACATGAAGCGTATTTGGTATATGATCGTAAATGATCATTGGCGGAGACCGTAACGACCGAGTTGGGACCGTATCTTCTTTTATTCTTCATCTCAAACTCTTATCAGTAACTCGGATCGATGATATAAACACAAATTAAAAAGTTTTGCCTCCACAAAACAACAGAGTTGGAGAAATTCATGTCACAAAATTTCATTAACAGCCAAGTTTATTTGCATCTACCAAAGTGATTGAGAAATGAATTTAAGGTTGATAGTCTCAAGTTTATATGGTAGAAATCAGTCCATGAATACTAAGCTTTGACATAATCATTGCCTGTAATAGAAAAATCTATTCAGTGTCTTAAGTCCAAGAGGAACACAGCTGATTAGGAGTCCAATAATCACCCCTAACCATCCTAATCAATCCTAATCAGTCATAATCAAGTATGATCACTAAGATCCAAAGACAGGAATCACAATCAACTCCACACCTTACAGAAAGTATAAATATTTCATCTGTAAGTTATCTATTACCTACGTCTAAATCTTTTGATATGCTACGCATTTTGTTTTTAATTTTAGCAAGAAGAGGATGAAAAAATGGCGGGATTCTAATAAAAAAAAAGATTTGAAAAATTATAAATGTTTAACGTAGATTTTTTTTATGAGTGCTTCAACTGTTGAAAAAGCATAATATCTTTGATCTGGGTAAGTTGAACGAATACTTGAACAAACATTTGAAATCCAAGTCAAAATTGAATGATAACTTACAAACTTTCGAGAATGAAAGTGATAGTTCCGATTCGGAATTCGATTTCGACAGCAACGGCGATGATGAGAGATACTCTATGCACGTTATACATTAACTATGATATTTGATCAAGTTCTTGGATTTTCCTTCTACGCATATTCTTGTAATGTACCGACGATCGTTAGATCGCGAGAAAATATGTAAAAAAATTTCAAAAGAGAATTAGTCTGAACATTACTCTTTGTATCGTACGTATTTTATGAATGTTTCAGGGATAACATATCAACTAGTAGCGAAGAAGAGCATGACGACGATGATATTGACGAGGTATAGCTGAAAACAATCAAAACGAATCTCCGTGGTTTAAATATCAAAGAAACCATACCTGTTGGCCAAGAGAAATCATATTTTAAGATCAAAATTAATGATACGGACAAGTTCGTACACAAATCCACTGCCTCTTACCTTCTAACAAAAGATAACAGCAGTTTATCTGCTGATCGATTGTCCACAATGATTCAGACATAAAAAAAATGAATTATTTTCTCTTTTGTTTTCTATACAATTGGTCTTCATATATGAAATATATTAGTTTCTTTCAAGCCCTTCTTTCTTGTTCTCCTTCTTCAAACCTGGAGAACGCGGAAAAAAATTAGAAAAGACTTAAGGCAAGTCTTTTAGAAGCTCTAGTGTAGACAACGGTTTCCAATGGCGGCACAAGGTTTAAACTTACCGAAACCAGCTCCGTTATTCGTGTACCAAGCAGGTAAAGAGCTACAGGTACTTTATATCATGGAGGAAAGCTAATCGTCTTTCTAATCATAATATAATCAAGCCCAATCAATCCTAATCAATAATCAACTGTTCTCCCCTTGCTTAAGTCGCTGTTTATTTATTGAGTTATCGTTGGGCTATCCTGAGAAGGCAACTTCCACCGCGATCAAGGGAGAAAATTTTTCTTTTTGCGGTGAACCTTTTTAAATGGTGTTTGGAGTTTACACTGAAATTTCGGGCTCGGGGAACGGCCTGAAAGAAATGGCATTTTTGTTATTTTTCTTTTTATGCATTGTATCATCCATTCGTGTTTTTGCAGAAAGAACAAACGGCTAATCACATGACGAGCCAATGTACAGTACATTCTACTCTACTGACTTGGTATTTAAATGTCAATCATTTTTCTTATTAGTTGAAAATAGTCATCAAAATATTTGAAGGTAAAAGAGTTCCACCACATACTTTGGGCAAGAAAGATGTTTTTCTTATGAAGAAGGCTGTCTGTTAACATCATTCATGCATACTTTGAGCTGATGATAAGCGTTCTGTGAAACGAGCAGTAGCAGAAAAATGATTGAATTCCAGAGCAGCAATTAGACAGCAAGAGGAATGACTAAATTAAAAAAAAAGTTACACGTTGATGGATTGAAAATAAGTTTTTGTCTGTTTAACTTAATCGTTTTGTAAACGTCTTTATGTGTCGTTAATGTTTGACCAGTTGTTTGAATTTGCTCACCATGATACAAGTGGAGCACCATTACCATCAGGAAAACTGCCATTTAAAACTCGCGCCCAGTCGACTATCCACCAAATACACGCAGCAATACTGGTAATTGCACTACACCACACAACCGTTGATTCCTTATTTCTCGCCATTTGAATGACAACACAGCAACCAGATGACACTAACAGTTTGAATATACCAACGAACACGTAGTTTCCACTTCCGCGAGCCAGTACGAACCAATCGACGCCGAATCCACCGATCAAAATGGAAACAATCAAAGCAGTCGTTTTAGACGTTTGCTCGTATAAGCATCGTTTGCTACCACGCCATGTCAGCCAGCCTTTGTCACAAACACATTTGCTATTCCGACACTGGCCATGTTCACCGCATTGGTCACTCGACACACATGATGGCTGTGATTTCGATAAGTTTATGTTGCTATATTTATCAGAAGATGCTACCGTTCGATTAATAGGTGCCGCTGTAATATTGTTATTCACCTTGAATAAGATGATCCCTATTGAGAGAATTATCGTACATGTGATGCGTGACTGCAGTGCTTGAAATGTGATCATTCTATGCGTCAAAGTCTGGACGTCTCTTGTTTGTTTGAGAAAATATCTAGAAAATTTGATTTTTTACCTCATTCGTCATCTGTATTGTTGATAGCTGTTTGGTTTCATGTCGGCTAGAACTGTAAATGTTTCAGTTCTAAAGAATCAGTTCATCGATCATATGATCTGGTTGATCATTTTCATTACATGGAAACTGAACTTTCTCGAAAGCTTAAAACTCCTGAACAAAATTACTAATCCTTCTCGTGTTGGACAATAAATTTAACAGTCGATAGTTTTACAAATAATCTAGTCCATGCATAAAAAATAAATAGGAACAAGTCTATCTTGAAAAAAGGCTGTATACTTTGAACTAAATTTTTGTATGCACTCTCATATCATTAATCATGGAGCATGATGAGAATTTCAGATTGATTTATTGTAAAACGATTTCTACACCCTGATCTATAACAGCCATTTCTATGGGATTGTGAATGGATCAAAGCATATGCTCTGCTCATTATGGCGACCCATATCTTTGATCTTGCAGCCAAAATTGATATGGGATTTATAAAAAAAAAAGAATTCACCAATACGACTAGTACGACTGATTCAGCTGAGTGAAAGCTCTAAAAATTTGCAGCTAAACTATCAATGACTAGGCATCAAAACAAAATTTCAATGTCTGTTTCCATAGAAGAAAACACTATTTATGAATCGGATGAACTTTGCTTTCTGGCAACATGAGTTTTGTCGTTGGGTGATGTCAATGAGTTTTTCGCACACATCGGCTATAGTATATCAAATTACGTATATTTTCTCACCGAGTGTAGCATGTGTTAATTCCACCAAACAAGCAGATATATATCCACGTAGAATCATACGGCTCGTAAACGGCCGTACGCAGTTCAATCACGTTAATTTCTGGCCTGGAACCGGTGGCCATGCACGGTGCACTGTATTACAGTACATAGTCTTCTGAAAGTGCCACAAATCCAAAGGTATCCGTTAATAATCAATGATTATATATGAATTCCGTCTAATACCAGTAAGAGGCATTGCACCTAAGTCATGACCAATGTTGTTCAATTAATCTCACCGATTTGGCTGATATTATTACAGTAGATTTAGTCGATAGAAGTAAGATGGCGTAGACCATGTTTAGAGCATTATGTAGTGCAGTACTTTTCAGTATATTTTCATTTTCTCAGTGATGATAAAAAATATAATTGATATTTTTTTACCATAGATACTATCGATGATGGGCTATCTTTTGATAATATTAAAAATCTCTGTTCATCGAATTTTTTCTAATCGGTACCATATGCCATGTTTTTCAGACATGGCCTCGAAAAAAATGCAAGTTAGTCGGATAAGCGCAGTAGACCGATTTGAGAATACTCTCAGTTGAAAGAGCATCTTAAACTGCGTCGAATAGTGTCTTCAAAAGTTTGTGGAAATGAATTTTGGTACAGAAAAGGTTTTCAACAATATCATGGTATTTTTATCAAAATCTCCTTCTGGAAAAACTAGGTATACTCGGTATTTTTGACATATCATTACGATAAATTCTCATTCTCGAAAAACCAATTATATATTCTGATAGCCCATTAAATTCTTCACAGTTCTATGTATAAACATATTGGGTTATACTTGTTCACGAAAAAAAATGTCACGCACAATAAAGATACCCTCATCGTCAGATTTCTTCGAATTTAATTTGTTCTTTTTCTATTTAGTTCTTGGAAATTATTTTAACTATAGAAATAAATTATTCTGTACCTTTTGATGTATTATTCAAAAGACAAAAGGATGTACATGTGTATTTAGTATGGATCACAATTGCCGCACTATGCCAAGGAAAAACTTACAAAACTATTAACCTATTGGTTCGTAATTGGCAGTTTTCATCATTATAGCACAATTTGAGAAGAAAATAAATACGAGATTCGGAACTAGGGCAAAAAACTACAGCAGTGCAACTATTTTTTGACAAATAATATTTTTTACGAAAAAAGACCTGAGGAGGACCACCATGAAAATTTTGAAATAGAAAGCCCTGCGGGTAGCGCAGGTCAATTTTCGACAGAAAAAATATTTTACCAAAAAATAGTTGCACTGCTGTAGTTTTTTGCCCTAGTTCCGAATCTCGTATTTATTTTCTTCTCAAATTGTGCTATAATGATGAAAACTGCCAATTACGAACCAATAGGTTAATAGTTTTGTAAGTTTTTCCTTGGTATAGTGCGGCAATTGTGATCCATACTAAATACACATGTACATCCTTTTGTCTTTTGAATAATACATCAAAAGGTACAGAATAATTTATTTCTATAGTTAAAATAATTTCCAAGAACTAAATAGAAAAAGAACAAATTAAATTCGAAGAAATCTGACGATGAGGGTATCTTTATTGTGCGTGACATTTTTTTTCGTGAACAAGTATAACCCAATATGTTTATACATAGAACTGTGAAGAATTTAATGGGCTATCAGAATATATAATTGGTTTTTCGAGAATGAGAATTTATCGTAATGATATGTCAAAAATACCGAGTATACCTAGTTTTTCCAGAAGGAGATTTTGATAAAAATACCATGATATTGTTGAAAACCTTTTCTGTACCAAAATTCATTTCCACAAACTTTTGAAGACACTATTCGACGCAGTTTAAGATGCTCTTTCAACTGAGAGTATTCTCAAATCGGTCTACTGCGCTTATCCGACTAACTTGCATTTTTTTCGAGGCCATGTCTGAAAAACATGGCATATGGTACCGATTAGAAAAAATTCGATGAACAGAGATTTTTAATATTATCAAAAGATAGCCCATCATCGATAGTATCTATGGTAAAAAAATATCAATTATATTTTTTATCATCACCGAGAAAATGAAAATATACTGAAAAGTAGGTTGCAGGAAGTGAACCAAACATTCTAGCCAAAGAACTGTTGCTTACTTCATATAGAAAAAATGGACCGATCAAATTGAAGTCCATAATTTACCATGTTCTATCCATTTTTCTCCTGTTATTTAATTGACAGTAAAACCGCATATATCATTACCAAAATTGATTCTAAATCTCACTTAACTAGCAACGAACTAATTAGCTCCTAGGTAATTTGTGCTCAGCCATTGAATTCTCATCTAATTAGCGCTCAACTAATTAGTACTCACCTAATTACTACCCTGGTAAGGGGTCGTACGTGTAAGCTGTTTAGATCTATATAGAGATATCACCGATGCCTTTCTAAGGAATACCAGAGGGCACCAAGAGTAACTTTTTGGGGACTACCTGGGGATACCAAGGGTAACGTTTTGGGGCTACCTAACGTAACTTTTTGGGGGCTATTAGGGGGCACCAAGGGTAAGTTTTTCAGGGAAATAAGAGTAATTTTTTGCGATTCGCAACATTCAAAAGTTCCGCGGCTATAAGAAAAGGCTGGAAAGCATTCAAAAAGTTTTTTGGATCGCTGGACAATAATGTGATGGTATCCCTTATAACTTTAAAAATAGATCGACCGTTCGCTACCGTTGCCGTGGGAATAAAAAAATCCGCAATGGCGAAATTCCTCATTGCTATTTCTAGACACGCATTGAACTGTTGCAAGGAACACCACGGCGTATCTCATAAGAAATTGCTGCTAGCTCACTTGGTAGCCTCAAGAAAGTTACCTTTGGTACCCCCTGAAAACTCCAAAAGTCACCCTAGTTATCTTCGAATCAGGGGCGGCGGAGCGTCTTGAATCTAAGTGAGGCTCATAGGATTCCCCCTCTCCTCTCCGGTCGAAATTCAATAGTCAAACTTTTATCGATGCGTCAAGCAAGTGTGTTTTTCAACTCCAGTAAACCAACAAAAGAAACGGATAAAAAGAGATACCACTAAAAGCTCCAAAACCCAGTTTTCTTCGTTCGTTCTTGGATCACAGACTACCACAAGTTCAGAAGTGTCCTGAAGTTGCCAAGATTGAGTATCAAATAGTTTTCACATCGAAGCTAGTGCTCATTTTTCTTGCGTCTAAAATGCACGAAGAGTCTTGTCCCATCCAACCAAGTTCGATGTGAAAAAGTCGAACTTTGAGACAACTTTATAAAACCGTACGAAACTTAACAAAATTTGTCGTGGGGTGAAAATGATTTTGCAGATTCCTAAAGATTCTGCTTTCTTTTTCGGTCTTTTCGGGGAAAACAATTTCGACGAAAAATTATTCAATATTGCAGGCGCCCATGCCAGTGACGTTTGCTCAAAAAATGTGAAGCCCTTTAAAAAGAGACGAATTTTTAAAAAAGTCTTGAGATTCCTACAGTTGACCACGTCGCTTGTGCAATCATTAAATTTTCGCGACGAGAAGAATTTTTGCGCATTTTAAAAAAGACTACTTTCTTGCATGTTTTTGGTGGAAAAAATGTCTTCGCATTCCATTCGGAAGAAGTTATTTAATACTTCTACCACCGAAAGCAGCCACAATATCAATGACTATTTCAAAACGAAGCTGTTAACAAAAAGTCTAGCGATCTTTTAAGTCTCGTATTGCATAACAAATCCTATCTTCCAGCCAGCACAATACGACAGTTTTCGATTACTGAGGAGGTCACCTCCTCTGGTATCCCGCTCCGCTTCTTTTTCCTCTTTTCTCACGAAAAAGTAGGTTGTTGATGAAAACATCCATGAATATATTGATTAATGTTACCATATCATACAAAAGATCACATACCACAAACTGATGTGCTTGGAAGTCGAGTTGCATAGCTAAGGAGGCTAAACTATATGATTTTAGTGATCAACTTCAGCGATGATATATATCTCTAATTGAAACCCAATTTTAGGAGCTCTCCAGCGGAGGCAAAGTCACTCAATTATATTTCAGATGTGAACTCATTGTCTGACGGCTTTGGCGAGTTATTCTGGTTAAGATCGACGTGTAAAATCATAATCTCGAACTCACTTTTCTTGACCACTTTTCTCGATCCCAGAGAAGCTTATGATGTGAACCTAACAATGGATGACTAACTCGTAGCGTAACGCGTGCGTCAAAGTGAGAAAAAGTTCGCAGGTTGACTAAACTTATCATAAAATTCTGTCAGATCCAATGGGATTTCTTCGGCAAGATAGCTTCCGATAGTATGATGTCATAAGTTAAAGATTTCTCATTATCAGATGCCGATAAAATTTTTCATGTTGTATCCGACAATATCTGATCCTTCAGAATTGCTAGGATGATTACAGGCCCCGTAGTATGCTGCTAGATTACCTTACGCGATTGATTTACTGTCAAAAAGAAGTAACTCCTCTGTTTTCGTGTTTCTCCGTATACGATCATATATTGGGTGATCGTATATCTCCAAATCGTACACAGAGAAATATAATCGTATATGAAGAAATACAAAGTAAAACGAAAACCGTAGATGAGTTTTGTTTGTCCATAAACGATCGTATTTCCGCGCATACGATCACAGAGTTATACGATCGCAATACTGAGCCATTGTGAAACACCGCATTTCTCCGATTACGAACGTGTCTGTTTGGCATGGTTTAATATTGACAACGGCGTGATGATACTTGGAAGGAATCGGATATGATGGAATGCGATAGCAACAAACAGGGCGCCCCGATAACCAAAAATCAGGGAGATCATACAATCTACCCAATACGTGTAAATCATTTTCTACAGAAACTAAGAAGTTGACCATTTTTCGCTGGGAAAAATCAAGCGTTTTCGATAGTACGGGGTCAAATGATTTCTCACAAACCCACTGTATGGGCTGCCCTTGCAACCAATGTATTAATTTACGTTGGGAAACGAAAAAGTGAAACTGATTTGCGAAAAATGATCAACATCATGGAAGAACTGCTGCAAATTGTAAAGAACGAAAAAAAATATTTTTCTCACATGCGCAGCCATCCGAAAAAAGGAATACAAAGCAAAAACAACATTTAACGAATTTTGATCGTTTCTATTTCTGTGCTTACTTAGTCAGACAGAGTAATATTATTGTCAGATATTACACAAATAGAATAGACTTTTTTATAACATTTTCCCGCTTTCTAATGCATACATAAGCAGTTGCACAATAATCTTTGTGAACAATTGGAAGTTTCGTTTCTTTTTCACTCTTTCAAGTCATATTCAACCTATATTGATAACATACGAGTTTTGTCAGATTTATAGTACTATTGTGTCAGTGGATTTTAGTTTTCTTCGGACGAAAACTGTATGCCTTTTTTTCTCCTCTTTTTTCCAAGAATGCTGAGCCTCTTTTTTCCTCGTTTTTTACAAAGTGTTGATAGGATACCAGCCTCCTGCTCGGGACACTCATGCACAAGTGCACAAGAGGCTTGGAAACTATGTGTTCTCGTAGAATGTGAAGTCAAAAATTAAGTGAGGCTGAGCCTCACGCGTTTCAATGACTCCGCCGCCACTGCTTCGAATATCCTCCAAAAATTTACGCTTAGTACACCACAATAGGCCTCAAAACGTTGCACTTGGTATCCCTCAATAGCCCCAAAACATTACCCGTGGTACTTCAGGTAGCCCACACAAAGCCACATTTGGTCCCCTCTGGTATTCCTTAGAATGTGATGAGTGAGATCTGCATATAGCCCTTAATAAGTTAAAAGTACGACCTCTTGCCTACGTAGTTATTAGTTGAGTACTAATTAGGTGAGTGCTAATTAATTAGATACTAATTAGTTGAGCAATAATTATTTCAGCACTAATCAAATGAGTACTCACCTTAATTAACACTAATTAGGCGACTGCTCACTTTAATTAATACTAATTAGTTGAGCACTAATTGAGCGAAATAGCAGTTAATTAACCAGCTATAAATTTCTCTTTTTCTTCAAGACGCCAGCTACAATTGGTGACATCTGTTGATAGCTCTCCATGATATATGTATATAACGATATAATATGGACTAATGGACTCCAATTTTGGCTCACTTCATACAACCTGAAAAGTACTGCAATACAAAATGCTCTAAACATGGACTACGCTCTCTTACTTCTATAGACTATATCTCCAGAATGGCTCAAAAGTTTGAGCTGAAATTTTCAGTTTTTTCCTAACTTTCCCGGGCCTGTCTGCTATGGTAATATCCGCCAAATTGATGAGATTGATTGAGCAACATTGGTCGTGGCTTAGGTGCAATGTTTCTTTAGCATGGTGCAATGAGATGTTTTTAAACTGCGTGTAATTGTGATAATCGCTCTTGCGTACGTTCGACACTCTGTAGTACTCATTTTTTGTGTTAATATGAGTCTCTCATTACCCTTTCTCAGCTGTATCATACAGGTAGTGCTTAACCTAGGGATTTACTGACCCTTTTCTGGAAAAATTACACTGAATTCTAAAGCAGAAAAACTAATGAAGCTTGTGTAGCAGTTTTTTGCTTCGTTACTTTGCAGCTTACTGAAGGAATCATGTCGAATTCTTTTATTAGGTATTTGTGCACGGGTTCTCCATAAAGCAGGTAGGCCGACGTCAGCAGGATTATCTGTACTGTATATTCAATTCCCTACTCTACATTTGCTGTCAAATTTCAATTATGTCGAAAATCTCTCCTCTCGGCAAATCCTTCGAAGAGTGTCTCGACGATTGTGTCATTAGTATTTTTCTTCGTCACCACAATTGCTCGAGATAGGACTGGGCACGGTTGATCCACAAATCTGACCTATTTGAATATCACTTCCATCTTAGAATTTATGGTCCCCACTTCCACACTATACTACTCGTGATTCACATGAACAGTTTTGCTGAACACTTCATCAGGTATTCAACACACTAGTCCATCAGCCTACTCACGAGAGATTTAGGCTTAAATTATGACAATGCTGGTCAGTAATCACGACTTATCTTCATTGGAAAATCGTCACTTTTTAGGGTGATCCGAGCTAGGGATGCACCAATTTCAATTCTAACCAATTCCAATTCCAATTCTAGACTTGGAATTGGAATTGGAATTGGTCGTAATTGGTTGGAATTAGAATTGGAATTGATTGGAATTCGTCTAGAATTGGTCGAAATTGGTCTGGAATTGGTCTGGAATTGGTCTAAAATTGGCTGGAATTGACTTGAATTGAATAGATTTGACATCTGATTTGGCTAGAGACGTTATAAAACTGATTAAAATTGGTTGGGATTGGTTGAACTTGGACGGACTTGGACCTATAAAAGAAAGTGGAGTTTTAAAGTTGTATCGTTTTTATCATCATAGCTCGATTCGAGAACAAAACAAATAGCATATTCGGAATCAGCGTAAAAAACTGCATTAAAACCAATATCTTTTGGCAAAAAACATTTTTACGAAAAATTCACCCATGTTCCTCCTCAGCTGGATTCTTCGAAAAGTTTTGCCGTAGGGGAGTACGGGTGAGTTTTTCGTAAAAAATGTTTTTTGCCAAAAGATATTGGTTTTAATGCAGTTTTTTACGCTGTTTCCGAATATGCTATTTATTTTGTTCTCGAATCGAGCTATGATGATAAAAACGATACAACTTTAAAACTCCACTTTCTTTTATAGGACCAAGTCCGTCCAATTTCAACCAATCCCAACCAATTTTAATCAGTTTTATAACGTCCCTAGCCAAATCAGATGTCAAATCTAGCCAATTCCAGCCAATTTTAGACCAATTCCAGACCAATTCCGACCAATTCTAGACGAATTCCAACCAATTCCGACCAATTGCAAGGATTGGAATTGGCTCGAATTGGAATTGGTGCATCCCTAATCCAAGCTCATTAAGAGCAATAAATTGACATTGAAACATATGTGAAAATATGCCGCTCTCGAAATATGTTGCGAGTTGGTATAGAAAGAGATAAATAAAGGCAAACTGGTACTGTAGTTTGTCGGTGGTATTCGAGTGACTTTTGCTCTATCTAGCTTAGCTATATATAGATGGAGAACATGACAATTAGCGAGGCGTGGCCGCTATGAGTGAGTGGTTAAGTTGTTCGACACATATCCTCAAAATACTGTCTTCACACTTGGACGCTACCAGACATAGAATGACTCTGGACAAGTCATTAACGGTTATTGGTCCCGGATCACCCGTCCGATAGCACACTGACTACGTGATTGACATACACAAGCAGTCCTTGCGGCTAGTATGCGATTAGTCAGTGTGTACAGGGAGCTTAAGTGATTAAGCGGAAGAACTTTGAATCAGGCTGGCCTTCTGTCCAGAGCTGCAACTAGTAATAGTTCTAAAGAGAATATCGAGCTTTCAAAACTGTCTCTGAATAGCGTCTCATACTGCAAGGTAGCTGAAAAGCAGGACATTCTTTCTTTCTTTCTAGCGAGGCGTGATGCACATTATTTGCATTAGAACCTCTTCATTTTAGGGATCAAAACCTTTTGGGTTCTGTGTTGAACCTTATTTTTAGAGATTAGACTGGTAGAAAGTGTGAATTATGTGTTCCAACTACCACTTTCATCTTTCTTTCCTTTTTTTCTCGAGGACATCTAAATAACAAAGTTAACATAAATATAAACTTCAACATGTCGACTGACGTATCGCGTACCATGCGCACTTTCTCATCTCAGCGTGATACCATCTATTTGCTTACTTCCGCTTTATTTAGTAACTACATCGTTACCAAAGTCATTCGAATGCTTTCAGGGATTCAAACAATCACTCTCAAGCTACCTATCTATTTCTGGTCGAACTTTCAAAATGTTTCGATGGTAGGATAATTTCACGCATGTTTTAGCACTATTTTTCAGCCCTCAACAAGCTTTGGCCACTGTAAAAAGTGAGGCTTCTGTAATGGAGACAGGTCATGATTACTGGTACCGCATTATACTATTTGAAGTTGAAATAACGTGCGGATGAGCTGATGGACTATATTGTTAAATACTTTGTGAAGTGTTCATGAAAATTGTCTGCCTAAATTGGGTATGTTATAAAGGGTGAGTAGAAAGTTTCGACTCCTCTATGTAAATTGATGTGTTATTCGTACCAAAGATATACATAATACAAGATCGAAACATACAGTTTTGTAGAGTATGATTGGGTATTAGTAATTTACGCTATAACCAATAACACCCAACTTTGTAAAACTGCATATAATTGATCTTTACTAACAC
>JAJEKB010019719.1:26698-97163 GCA_022393335.1 Macrotrachela quadricornifera
TTGATGATCTGTTCATCATGTCCAGTGTACATGTAGATATACTTAAAAGTCTCGTAAGATTCTGGAATAGACTTAATGAGAACATCGAACTATCCGAATCTATAGGATTGACCGCAGAATATCTCGATGTTAGATTAGAAAATAAAGGAGGAGATTTAATGTCAGCGGTTTTTCATAAACCATCGCATGAACCATATTTCCTTCCTTTTACTAGTATACATGCTAATCATATTAAAAGGAATATTCCTTTTACAGCTCTAGTAAGAGTCATACGATATTCTTCTTCTTACATCTGTTTTAAACAAGAAGAAGCATACATATATATGGCATTATTATTGAACGAGTACCCGATCAATTTCATATTGAAACAACTTGAAAGAGTCGCACAGACATTTCAATGCGCAGTACCCAAGCAGAAAAATTATTTAGACATAAGAAAACTCTTACTAGAAACCACTGATCATCAGAAACACAAGGCTAAAATTGATTTCGAGGTTGATATCCTATGTCATTTCTCCTTTACTAAAGGAATGCAAGAATTTTCAACCAGTTTTCATAGACTCTGGAACGATTGCTTTTCAGACACAGCCATCTCGAAGATGAATCCAATTGTCGGTACAAAAAGACTTAACAATCTTCAAGAGTATCTTGTAAGAAAGAAGCCAAGCAAATCACTACTTATAATTGATAAACCTCTTACTATTTAAACGGCATAGCGTGGTTTATGAATGAGAAACATTCCGTTTTCTACTATCTTCAATTCGAAAGAGTTTCTTCCATTAGTATTTGTATTGGGTTCTTGATATTTGGTGTTTGGTTTTCGGTGATTAGTACTTGTTCGACGACAACCAAAGGCATTTGATAACTTCCTTACGGCTATAACCAACCGCCAATAGATAAATAAATGACCAAATTAATGACGAACATTGAAACCTGACCGAATTTTTATTTTTATTTGTTTCTTTGTAAACCATAGAGGCTCATTCGGCCATCTGGTATCTACTCAAGAGGTCCTTTCGACCATTGAACATTGGATTATTTGTAATTAGCTGCTGTGTAATGATTAGTTTTTTGTAGAATCTGATGAAGTCAAGTTTCAACCTGACAGAAACTAGTCAATAAAACTACAAAAAACAATTCGTCGTTTTCTTTTAGTTCGTTCTCGTGTGAAAGTAACTATTTCAAAGAAAAGGTTATATCTTCATCTAGTAAGAATAATCAACTACTCGATTAATATATTTTCTCGACCTTGACAAGACACGTGTATGTTGCGCTATAGATTTACATGGATAAAGTTCATATGATGAACTTATCAATGTGTTCTGTTCTTTTCTTTTTCATATTATTATGCACAGACGCTCAGAAGTGCGTCTAAATGGATTGAAACAGTGTACCAATATTGATATCACTCTCACGGTTGTATCGTTGTTTGCTTGTTCTTCTTATTCTTTCATTCTTATCCTGTTTGTATTGCTCTGTCCTGTGCTCGACGCTCCCTTTCTCCTTTCTTTATAAGCTTGTGTTATATGTGACGTAATCACATTCTGAAGATATGCAGTAGTCAATAAACACCATTATCGAGGGTGGCGATAAAGTTACTCCTCCAGTTAGTCATTACACCACTCACATACATACATCGACACTCTCAAGTTGCATATTACAAAAAGAGAATAAATATTTTCTTTTTTTATATTTAAGTTTGTATTGATGAAATACAAATCGCAATGTGTATGGTTCAAATTCTGTTCAGACGGCTATACAACCTTCACTATACATGTTACTTTTAAGATTTCCGAGATCAATATCCCATAAATTATTAAAATTGACTGTTTTGAGAGTTCAGAATTATCGGAGATCCTTTAAGAGTTTATAAGTGTACATTTATTTTAGACAGTGCCCCAATCCCGTAGTGTTATTCTTCTTTCATCTCATTATGGCGTCCGTGGTCGACTCTCATATCTTTAAAGATATATTTGGTACTGCAGCTATGCGCAGTACGTACAAACATAATAAGTGCACAATACTTTTCTCTTTATATTTATTTATTTTCTTCACCTAATCTTTGGTCTGATAAGGCACGCATTGCATATTACTTGGAGTGGGAAGTTGCATTGGCCAAGGCCCAAAGTAAACTCAAGATCATTCCTCAGGAAGCTTGTGATGAGATTGTCGCCAAGGCTAAGGTCGAAAACATTAATCTTGACGAGCTCAAACAGAAGACTGAATTAATTGGTTATCCGGTGCTAGGCGTTGTCCAGCAGATTGTCTCTATCTGTCGCGATGGTCTTGGTGAGTGGTGCCATTGGGGTGCCACCACTCAGTATGTCACTGATAGTGCCACTGTTATAGCTATGCGTGATTCTCTTACTATCATCGAAGCTAATCTGGATCACATTATGGCCAGTGTAGCCCAGTTGGCTGAGGACCACCGTTTGACACCCAGTAAGTTCTGTCTATCTCTGTATTGTATTCTATAATACGTAGAATTGCTCGTGAATAAATTAAATTGGAAGATTTTAGAAAGATGTTGAGAATTGTTTTGTAAATCAGGTTAAGTGTTTGATTTTAGTGGAATTATAAATTATCGTTTATAAGGCATATTCCGTGGAATACATTTTGTTTCTGTTATGTATGTTTAGGTACGCTAATGGAATGAGCAAAGTTAATCGTGCCTTATGATTCGAGGGTAGATACAATAAATAATGTCTTAGTCTATTATCCAGCTGAAAGCTAAGAAGAAAGAAACATTTATTTACTCCATTTAAAACATGTGACTATTGTTAGAAAAAAATAGTGCTAGCATCATATTTATTATATGATTTGAGTTGCTTTGTGGACAAAGCATAGGCGGCGGAGCCTGTAGGCTGGGTAAGGCCCGAGCCTTACCCGAATTAGGGCGGGTAAGACTGAGCCTCACCCGAATACGAAATTTCATGCGTAAACTCATTGAGATTCAACTTCATTGTCGAGAAGAATCTTCTTTAAATACAAAGATTGGTTCTTTTTGTATGTTTGTGTCTATTTTTGGATGTAAAAAAATAAAAAAACTAAGACAATAGTTAAGCTAATCGACTATGTCGTGATTCTAGGCGCCATCTTTTATCTTATTTACACAAAATGGTATGTAATCTAAACCAATCGCAAGATTTTATGATTAAGAGGTGAGAGAACAGAACTAGACAGAGCTGATTAGATTTATTCTCTTTTAAGATATAATTACATACTTGATTTTATTGATTGAAATATATTTGTAACGATTATAAGACTTTAACAAAATTTGTTTGAGAAAAATATTAAATCAAAGTAGTCTGAAAAAAAAATTATACTTATTTAAATTATAAGCCCTCGTATTTTCTACATGCACTCAACATTATAAATCTGTTGGAATGAAAGAAGGTTATAACAATATTCTTCTTGTTTCTCTAATGAAAATGTCGTTCAAATTAATAAAAATATATGCATCAGAAGAAATATCTTCTTTCAAATATAGTATGAATACCAATATTTTAGACTCTAATCTATACATAACAATGAAACGATCTGCTGGATCAATCCTTAAATATTTTACCAAAAAATCAAAAGATCAAGCATCATCTGATTCTACACAAAATTCTACAGAAGAAATTGCTTTAGTTGAGCTTAGTAATCTCCCAACATGTTCAAGTAATGACTCTGAACATCAATCTCAATCTCGTTGTAGTTCTGATAAATCATCATCTTCAAGCACTTTCGAATCATCTCCACAATTAATGAACTTATCCTTATCACAATCATCTGTTCAGAATACGTCACTTATTTTGAAATGTGAGTTGCATTGTTCTAGTTCCTCAACATCATACCATCCTGTAGAAGATGATGAACTAATTTCGACCATAGTAGATAAGCGCTCATGTCAAAAAAAGTGGTTTATTGATTATTCCTGGTTAGCTTTTTGTAAAGTGAGTTTCATATAAAAAAAAGTAAAATGCAATCTTAATTCAAAACATGATTTTAAACTGATTTCTAATCTTTCAGACTCGAAAAAAAGTATTTTGTTATCCATGTCGTGAAGCATTTGAAAGTAAAATTCATCCAAATACAACAAAACTGCATCCCACACATAAAAGTTTTATAATTGATGGTTGTTCTGATTGGAAAAATTCTTTATCAAAATTCAAACATCCTGAGACAAGTAGACTTCATCATGATTCAATTTATGTTGTAAATCAACGAACAAAACCAACTGTAACAGCACAATTATCATCAATAACTAAGACACAACAAGAACAACGAAAACAAGCTCTTTTACTTGAAATATCAAGTATTATTTACTTACTTCGTCAAGGTCTTGCTCTGAGAGGTCATTCTGATGAAGACAGTAATTTAATTCAATTATTAAAACTACGAAGTTTCGAGAATATTTGTTTGAAAGAATGGATTCATGATAAAAAATATTTATCACATGATATTGTCAATGAACTATGTAAAGAAATTTATTTAATAATTGTACGAGATATTGTGAAACAAGTATGTATGATTTTGCTGAATTCGAAGAACTATTGAGAAATTCCATGTAGTTTCTTGTCTCTCTGAAATATTCCAAATATTCTAGCTGAATATTGGAGGGAATTGGATCTTTTTGAGAGATTTTTATATGGTTTCATAAAAATTTAGCTATTATTTTAATGATTAGAAATTTGACATACTGCAGTAATAGAGTCCAAAATAATGTACATATTATATTGAAAATCGAGTGTAAATGTCTTTATTTACATATCACAGAAAGATAAAAATATCAAACTAGAATATTTATAGCTTCTTATCGATTGTCAGTCGATAAACTTTGAATTTATACTATGTTAAAACTATTATCATTTCTTGCGTTTAGATTTCAAGCAGAAAATGGTTTTCCTTAATTTGTGACGAAACATGTGATGAATCAAATCGTGAACAATTATGTATTACGATACGAACTGTTAATGATGATTACGAAGTTTACGAAGATGTTATTGGACTTTATGAAATATCAAGACAAAATGCACCAACAATTGTTAAAGTAATTCTTGATACATTGACTCGATGTGGGTTAAACATAGTTGATTGTCGTGGTCAAAGT
This sequence comes from Macrotrachela quadricornifera, assembly GCA_022393335.1. Classification (NCBI taxonomy): domain Eukaryota; kingdom Metazoa; phylum Rotifera; class Eurotatoria; order Philodinida; family Philodinidae; genus Macrotrachela; species Macrotrachela quadricornifera. The sequence goes on from JAJEKB010019719.1 coordinate 31,794, forward strand.
TATGACGGTGCATCGAACATGGCCGGCATTTATGGTGGTGTATCAGCATTAATTTTGCAGCATCAATCGAAAGCTATTTTTGTTCATTGCACTGCGCATTGCTTAGATTTAGCTATACAAGATTTAGTTAAAAATTGCTTTACAATAAGTAATTGTTTATCATTTGCCAAAGATATAATAGAGTTTATTTATCGATCACCAAAGCGTCTTGCTATTATAAAAGAAGTATCTGTTTAAACATCTGTACCATTTACACACCTTACACCTTTATGTCCCACACGATGGACCATGCGTGCTGAATCATATCATTCATTATTAGAAAACTATGAACTAGGTAAAGTAGCAGCTAATTATACAGATAAATTATTTATAAATGTCGATATAGTGTTCTTAGGATAGCTTCTATGTTATATGTAGCAAACGGATAAAAATATAGAATTAAATCTTAAAGAAAGTTGAAACTTGTAGAATCCAATGTTCTTGAAAGTTTAGTTCTTATAGATTTTGTTCATTTAATAGAGCAAATTTAAAATAATAACATTCTAACAGAAAAGCCTTTCGACTAAAATCGATACAAACATATTTCTGTCAGATACAATCGATTTTACAGAATGTGTAGAACATTATTTTCAGTTTCACTAGATTTAAAAATTCAGCATACTGATGAAAAAATTCATTCTGACAATCAAGCATCTATAGCAGCAGTTGAATAATTAATTAAAAGACTACAATCCAGAGCAATATCTTGAATAGACTAGTTACTGTGTTCTAAAATCTATATGATATTTGCATAAAATTACAATATTTGAGAATTTGATTATTTATATTAAACTTTAGTTCAGGAAGCATTATTTACTATTGGTGAAGAAAAAGATAGTAATTGTGTTAAAGCAAATGGTTTATATGAACAAATGAATCATTTTAATTTCTTTTTTGGATTAAAACTAAGTCATTTAGTATTTATGAATATAGAAAAACTTTTACGCTTGCTTCAACGATCAGATTGTTGTCTTCAGGATGTTCTTTGTGCAGCTGAAACTGTTATTGTTTATTTTCGACGTATTCAAAGTAAAAAAAATTCAAACACACGAACATGTCTGTTTATTTTACTATTATTGTTTTTTGTTTTAGATGATGAAAATTTTCAATTATTTTATAATGAAGTAATTAAAGAAAGCCAAGATTTTTACAGAGAAACCGGTTCTTCCTCGACAACGACGACCACCAAAACGTTATGAATCAAGTTGTAATTCTGTACATTTTGCAATCTGTGAAGAATTTTACCATTAGCAATACGTTGAAGTTCTTGACATGGTTATTAATATGTTACAAAATCGTTTTACTCAAGATAGTTTTAAGTTATTATGTGATGTAGAGAAATTTATTATTAATATAGCTAATAATCCACTGGATAATTTAAATGACCACATACAAAACATAGTCGAGTTTTGTAAGGATGATATTGATGTTAAAAAATTAAAAACTGAAGCGTATATGCTGTATGATTTTTTAAAATCTGTTATTCATAATAAACAAATGAAAATCAAACAGATTACAAAAATTTCAACTATTTGTGATATTTTCAATTTATGCGATGTTGGTAAACAAATGTTTGAGCAGTTTCATAAATTAATAAAACTTTATCTAACTGTTCCTACTATCACTGCAAGTGCAGAAAGAGCGTTTAGTGCATTAAATCGATTAAAGGCGGCACTTCGATCTTCTATGAGCCAACAACGACTTAACCATTGTTTATTGGCACATATTTATAAAGAAAAGTTGATAAAATTAATCCAAATGGAATAATGGCAACATTCATATCGTCAAATGAAAAAAGAAAATGTTTTTTTGGAGAGATATCCTAATGTGAAATAAATAATCCTTTTATTTTTTGAAAATTTATGTTTTTGAAAAGATTAAGAACTCCTTTTGTAAAGATTGGAGCAAAATAGTACACAATTTCTGATGACCACAATAGATAGAAATAGCTAAAATGCGCTTATTAAAAAAGTTCTCAATTTCATAATGAAACGGTAAAAAATGTTTGGTTAAGATAGCAATTAAGTTTTGACTGAGCCCTACCCCATTTAAAAACGTTCCGCCGCCCCTGGGACAAAGGTACATAGTACAAGAGTTTCGTCTTGGAAAAAGAATCATTTCCCACTGCAAGAAAACCATTTCGTTGAAAATTTAAGTGTTTATTGTTTTACTGGGTTTTTTTAAAATCAATCTAAAAAGATGTATTTTATAAATAAACTTTTATTTAAATTGAAAATATGAAATTGGAATGAATCTATATTAATAAATGTTAATAAAATTTTCGTTTTATTCGTGAAATTAACAGTCAAAAATAAACATCATTCTTCTTTTTCGTTCTCATATCAACCATTTCATTAAACTGGTATTAATAATTCATTAAAAAAAGAATGAAAGCTCGAGTTAAAAAGCTACTAAAACAAATTTTTATTGTTTTCCAGTTTAATATATCATTTACTGTATTCAATATCTTCAATCAGTTTCCACGTATATCAATACATAAAAATTTCATCAAGATTAGATTTCATATCTTGAAAAAATTTCGATCATACTTTAACAAAATATGATTATTTTCAAACTAGATCTTTTCTTCGATGAAAACATCAATTTTCTATTCATTTATTACCATCATCTGTTATTTAATAACGCTAATTTTTCTGATATTAATCATCTAATGAAGTAGTTCATAAGTAACAGTAATTTTCTTTCACCTAGTATATCCTATCTTTTTCGTTATATTAGTTATTTATCAATTTTTCAAAGACAGACGAAAACTGTTCTTTATTCTTTACTTTATGTTGATACTTAAAATTGAAGATTTTATTTAGTTTCATTTTATAATTATGAGTATTACAATTATATTTCTTATTATAAAGAACAAGAAAAATAAAGTGACACTCCTAATAATGATATTGATCGTCATGCCAGTTGGTATTCTCGTCATCGTCGCGCAAATTGCCGTGTCAGTCGCGCCCGCTTTAGCGCGCCTCATAATAGTCCTTCCAGGTCCAATTGGAGCGGTCAGAGGACGAAATGTCGTAGTTAGAGACCAAAGTGTTGCCGTGTTTACTTGACCAAACATTGCAGCTTGTGTTATCCTTACGATGTAGAAGAAGATTACCATCGTCTTCAAGTATTAAGCGACTGTCATAAGAATATGTATGTGTATCTGTAGACCATATGAGCTGTTCCTTTGCGTCATAAACAACAACATTGTTATCCCGTTGCATCCTCAGTACGTATGGAGTTTGGACATCCGATAACTCTTTATTGAACGTTGATTTCCACAGAGGCTCGTCCGGTTTATTTTTTTCGTAAATTACTATGTGACCATCAGACTGCAGAGTTAGATAAACTTGTTCATTAGGTGATACAAGATACTGACCAGGATGAAGTTCTTCTCCTTGATCGAGAGTAGATTTACCTTCTATTCCTTCTTTGAACTGTCGAACTGCGGTATACGATGTCCAAATGACTTTGTTATTTTCATCACGGACATTAAAGTTTCCTTCATTATCTATGTTCAAGTGACAGTTATCATTGAATCCGCATTGGTAAGTACCGGTATGCCAGATGGCTTGTCCTTTTCCATCGTAAACAACAGCATTGTTATCTTCCTGCATTTTTAATGTAAATGGTCCTTCAACATTCGACGCTTTTGGATTGATTGTCGATTTCCACATGGGCCTATCTATTTTATATTTTCTGTAAATAGCAAGATGACCATCAGATTCCATCGTCAAATAAAACTGTCCATTAGGCGATACGATATTTTCACCAACATGAAGTTCTTCTTCCTTTGCCAAACTAAATTTCCCGGAGATGCTCATTATTTTAGTCGTAGAATAGGAGACTCGACGAAGCAAAGCTAACAATGCACGCTATATCTTCAACAGTGTATATATATATATATGACGGAGAGAAAATCAAAATGCCTATGAAGATGCACACATCATATGTTTAATTATCCATGACTTGTATTTTTTACATAGCAAAAAAAAATAAGAGTAATAGGTGAGATATAATGAAAGAGAAAAAAAGAAAACGTTTATCAATATGCACACATCATATGCTTAATTATCCATGACTTGCATTTTTTACATAGAAAAAAAAAGAGAGTGGTGGGTGAAGCATAATCATCGGTGGTGTCATACATGATTAGAAAACTATCGGTGATTAAATCAGATTTATTTTTGCTTACGAAGAAAGAAATCAAATTTGTAAAATCGGCAATGAATCGCATTCATTTTTTTATCAGGTGTAAATTTTTAACTATATTATCAAAGGTTCAACATATATGTATGTAAATTATATTTTATATATATTAAATTGTAATTTTACACATTTAAATTGCAAAAAAAATCATTAATAAATTTGATGTCAGTCGTATAGTATTGATTTGATTGGATAATTATTATGAAGATCAATGTCTCGCCCTTTCTTTGTAGACATTAGTTGATTATGCACAATGGAACTTATCTAACTATTATTTCATCATACTTTATAAGGTAAAATGTTCAGTACAAATCTTCTGCTTAGTTTTGCGAAAAAGATTTTTTTTAAAGCAAAGCTTTTATTGATGTTAATTTATGACAATACATATAATAAAACAGAAAACGAAAACAACGAAATGAACTGTATTGTCATAGTAAAAGCTGGAGAAAAGAAAGACATATGACAAATGTCTTTTGTCCGTATTTTATGTTTGGTGTGTTGTTGGAGTTGTGGTCGTGTATATTAATTGTTGTCATATCGAACGAATAAGCAAAATGATTCTTCAGCTTCATACTCAATATGAAGTGAAGAGATGAAAAATAAAATCAATTATCTTGTATCTCGATGTTGATATTGTAATGTTATGCAGGTGGTGCTGCTTTTTAAATTTTGTTTAATATATCTTGAAGATGATTTTTCAGTTTTGTGTTGTTGTTTGTAGTGGCTGCTTGTATTGCCTTTCGCATTAATCTCATTGCATATTCTTTAATTTTGGATACGTTGCTGATCTTGTGTATGTATTCTACTGATGTGTAAATCGGATGGCCTCGTACAGCTCGGAGTGCTTTGTTTCCTTTTCTGAAAGAAAGAGTTATATTGGAGATAATACGCTGTTGAAAATTAATTAAGTTTGTCTGAATGTCTGTTCAAGCCAATCAGAAAAAAATATGAATTTTATTACTAACAATAGCTGTTAATCTTTGCTGAATTCTTTGACCAAAAGGTTTTCAAGGCCACGGAATCAAATGGTACCATTAGTTTTCAAAATTTTTTCAAATAATTTTTTTTACTAAAAAAAAAAGGTTTTTTTAAGAAAATAATGATTTTTTTATGAAGTTTGACCAAAGACTCTCGGGGTCGGTAAACCAAATGGTGTCATTAGTTTTACAAAATTTTCGAATATTTTTTTTTGGTAAAAAAGGTTTTTTTTAGGACAACGATTTGTCTGATGGATTGGAGAAAAGATCATATAACATAAAATTAGTTTATGGTTATGTAGGTATGCTTTTTGTATCCAAACCAATCTGAAAACGTTGTCAGCTAGATTAATATCAAAAGCTTGTAATATTCTAGTTGAAAACTATATAAAGGGTAATGGAGGGTAAAGAATTCGCATCTGAAGTCAAATTTGTGGTTAGTAATAATTTAACAAACAATTAGTAATTAGTTTTATTTTTTTTTCTTAAGAAGTTTGATGCAAGATGGTCGAAGAACAATAAATGAGAACTGAGTTGGTTTATCAAATAATTAATAGTAAATAATATAAACTGTTTGCAGTAAAACTCCATCAAAAACAATTGACTATAAAGCGTTGAAATTGTATTTGTAGCAATTTTTAAATAGTTCTACATTTTTAGTTTCTTCTTAACGAGCGTATTAACAAAAGTACAATAAGAGAGAGTTGAGGCACCTTAAGACAATGGCGAATGATTCGATTCTTAAGGCAAAATAATTCTATATTAGACATTTGACGTAAAAAGGACTTCTGAATCCTAATATGGTGTTATTTGCTTGTTGTTATTCCAAATTCCTGTTCACTTAATTCTGAACATCATGGATTTTTTTTATGTCACAAGATCGTAACGAATAAATGCTACCGGAAATCCTAATGAAAAGTTGAGGTGAAATGTTTTATTCCTATTTTTTTGACTCAGAGGAGAAGTCATATGAAAAACATAACTCTGTGTGTGTGTGTGTGTGTACTCAGGATACAAGGTCAGACGAAAGTAACTTAGTTGGAGTCAATGGGAACGTTACATTTTACCTCAGTTTTTCGTTATGAACTTCGTTTGAACTATAGTACAGGCGGCTTATGTCAGTACTCTATCAATGCACCATAAAAGTCAAAAATTGTCATCTATAATGAGAAGATTGTGAGTGCCTGATAGTTTTGGTTTAAGAAATCATAAAATATGAGAGATTCGCTCAAACTAAGCTGGCTATCACGTCACATTTGTCGATCATTTATCTCTCAATGATTCTCGAAATAGATAGAATAGCTTCAGTCGAGGGTTAGGCGAGTCACCTTTGACGAGCGTTACTTGTTCATTAGAAGAAAGGAAATTTAAAGGGAACAAGGTTAACAAGAATTCTACGGTGCAAAAGTGAATTATCGTCATAAATATATGCCATACAATTATTATAAATGATGTAAATCGATATATTCTATTTATTTTAATAACTTCTTTTTTTAAAAATAATAAATCATATGTGACAATGCATTTCGGACTATACAGTACATATCACAATGACGATGTTATTCTTTTACTTAATTTTGATAAGAAAGTTGTCATAAAGAGAGTAGTTTATGTCATGATTACATACAATTTTTTTTTGCCTGGTTCTTGTAATAGAATTTTTCTAACTTATCTCCCTCTCTCTTGATCTTTACTTGTATATAAAAAGGACTTGTAAAATATAAAATCCATCATATTGAAACAAAAAAGAAACTTAATGGACATCGATAATTTCATTATGAATAAGAAGTTTGAAGAAACACCAGAGCAAATTTTACTACAGTTGAGCCAATGCATTAATGGCTCATATGACGAAAATGTAATTCAACAGAATTCAATATTATTGTCCCATTTATATCAAATGCTTGGTATTAACATGATTCCTTCGGTCACCAATAACAAAGAAGTGTCAAAAGAATCTATAACGGAATCATCTTTTGAGTCTCCAGCAAGCACTTTGGATCCGACCGATTGGGCATCAGCACGTGCTGAAGCTCATAAAATGCTCGATATTTCTTTGGATTTTCTTGAAAATGCTCGTAATCGACCAGTTTGGTTACCTCTACCAAATGAAGTACGACATCGTCTTACAAGTGAACCATTACCTGAGCATGGAAAGTCAATGAAGGAAGTATGTCAAGATATAGTTGATGATGTTTTACCTTATTCCGGTGGTAATACACATCCTCGTTTCTGGGGATGGGTACATGGATCTGGTACAATTGGAGGTGTTATTGCTGAAATGATGACAGCAGCAATGAATTCTAATGTAGGATTATGTAGTCATAGTGGAGTACTTATTGAACGACAAGTTATTGTATGGATGCGAGAATTATTTCAATTTCCAATAATAACTGCTGGTGGTCTTATTGTTAGTGGAACATCAATGGCAGCAGTTGTTTGTTTAGCTGTAGCACGATATAATGCTCTCAATAGAGTACGACAAGAAGGTTTAGTATCATTAGGTGTACAATTAGTCGCTTATACTTCAACTCAAACACATGTATGCATAGCTAAAGCTCTTGAATTATTAGGATTAGGTATTCAAGCTTTGAGATTAGTGCCTGTTGATGATCAATATCGTATAAATATTAAAGTATTAACAACAATGATTGAAGAGGATCGTCAACAAGGATTCATACCATTTTGTATAGTAGGAAATGCAGGTATGTTGCCATCGAGACTTCGAAAATTGCATAAAAATCATGAGTACTTTATTTATTTTCATTTAATTTTAGGTACAGTGAGTACTGGTGCTTTCGACGATTTAGTTGCTTTGTCGACTGTTGCTCGAAAGTATAATATTTGGTTTCATGTAGATGGAGCATTTGGAAGTTTTGTTGTTCTCGATCCAAGTCGACGACATTTAATTGATGGATTATCAGAAGCTGATTCATTGGCATTTGATTTTCACAAATGGTTGCATGCACCTTATGCTGCTGGATGCGTACTTATACGTGATATATCTATGCTTCATGCTACATTTTCATCACCTCGAAACTATTTAGTAGGTACTAAACGAGGCTTTGCTCAAGATAGTCCTTGGTTTTGTGATATGGGTATTGAACTTTCACGACCATGCCGAGCTCTTAAAGTCTGGTTCACTATTAAAGAACATGGAATAATTCGTCTGGGACAATCTATCACTAATAATTGTAATCAAGCGCAGTATTTAGCTAATTTACTAATGAAATATGATTTTATTCGAGTGTTTACTCCAGTTTCGCTCAATATCGTCAATTTTCGATTGGAACCAAATGAATTAAAAAATTGTAATCAAGAAACTCTCGACATATTTAATGATGAACTTGTTAATGATTTACAAGAAAAAGGTATTGCTATTCCATCAACAGCACGACTTAATGATCGTCTACATATTCGAATATGTATTACCAATCATCGTAGTACTTTAGTAGATTTTGATTTCTTTGTAAAATCACTCATTGAATTATGTCAATTGAGAATTATTTTAATAAATAAATAAATAAAATCTCATAGCAGCCAGCTTTTTCATCTAAGAAAAGAAACCTTAATTAGAGAGATTGTTCAAAACAAGAAAGTATATTTATTTACTTCACTGAATTTTGTCAGCAATCACTGTTTTATATTCAAAATCACTGATTATCATACCGGTTATGTAGAGAAAAACACTTATATTTAACAATCAAAGATAATCTTGTATCATCAAATTTCTTCGTCTTAGACCTGAGTGTACTCATGAAGACAGCGTTTCGCGAACTGGTTTCTTATGGTACATGTTAATTTATTGTAGATTATCTATAAACGATAATATTACTAAATAAATTCTCGGTAACTATGGAATTAATGGTGTTTTTGTCCAGTCATATGACTATCAGACTGAGTATCGAGAATAAGATATATTTGCTACCACATTTGAATATTTGCCAGCTTTGAGAATCAAGATATGATAATACATCCAAATAAAATGTATCAAGACAGATATCTATACACAAGTTATTAGATTCTATGACTTGATTATTTTCAAGTTTTTCTGTGATGTCAAATGATATTTATTACGGCTAGCAATCAGTCATAATTAAAGTGTTGTTGTTCATGAAATATCTGGATATTTGTTTAATGATTCAAAGTTCGAAGATATATGAGAAGATGCTTATAAAGGAGTAGTAATCTTTATTACAATTGATGATTGTGATTTATTAAAAATTTCATAATTATAAAGGGTAACCCAGAAATCTTGTCCCAATTTGGATAATTCATTTTTTTAATATTAAAATACATACTGGAAAATTTGGCCCTGTCATGGGTGTTTCATAAGTTTTGAGGCGCAATGAAATTGGTGTATACGGACGCTTAAAAGAATATCTATTCATTATATTTTAATATCAGTTTCGAGTACTCGTGACTGCCTTTCTAATGACATATACATCGTATTAAATATAATAAAAAAAATATTTTGAAAGATTTTTGTCTTACAATTGAGACCTTATTTCATTCCCAATGAAACTATGCCACAAACCAAGCGTGTATTCTGAAGTATCGTAAAAGTCTCTTATGCAATCTTTACTGCATAACCTTTTGTTTGAGAAGCTAAAATCTGATTCGAAACAAAAATCAACAAACTAAATAGAGAACAAACTTGCTTATCACAAACTTGAATGAAGAGAAACAAGTAATGCGAAAACCTTTTGTTTTTATTGTGACAGGTTTTTTATCTTGATTGTTCTAACAAAGAACATTATTGTATGCAATAAATGATTCAAAAAACACCGAAGATAAAGTAGATGACACATTATATGACATTGACTCTCTAAGAGGAAGAGAAAAAGATAGCAAGCCAAAATGAGTTTTTCTCTTTTGAAATTGATAATAATTTCCAACGTAAACTGCTAGATAACAAAACGAGTATATATTGACGTTCGTGTATGCTAGACTTCAATATATTGGATGTTATATAAAAAAATATTTAAGTTATTATCATTTTATTGTAAAAAAAGATTGTAATGAAGCATTGATAATTTTTGTTGCATATATTCCAAACAATTTAATCCAGATATATCAAGACTGAAAAAAAAGAAGTAAGTGTTCCTTTTGATTTAAAAAATAAGCGAAATACCAACAGTTTTGCTATGAGAAAGAAAGAGAAATTCACAGAAGTAATTTGTTGTACTCATCATAAAGAAATCTTTCGGTAGACGGAATAAATTTCAATTCTAGGAGATCTACAAGGAGATGAAACATTTTTTTTCTTCTTACGATGTTGTTGAGTCAGTATAATTTGATCGATGCTTTGGAAGAGGTATGTCGAAGAAGTTGTTATAAATATTCCTCCTCCTTAGGTAAATAACACAATCACAATACCAAATACGACTATCATAATGTTGCCACACATTAAATTGGAAGCTCAAAATTCTTACATCAGTTCCAACTATGTAACCAGTTGGAAACTCAAAGAAGGGATACGTGAAATCATTCAAAATCTCATGGACGCCGTGACCATCTACGCCATATTACATGGTGGTCACAGAATGGATGTCGAAATCTGGAATAAAGAGCATCAGATTCGGGATCAAAAATTCAGAGAATACACATTCATATTTAAGAATGAGCTCATTGGACGAATCAAGTACGATCACATTCGACATGTCTTGCAATGCTCCAATCCGGGAACAATACCGATTGAAGCCATCTTATTGGGTGGTACAGAAAAGAATAGAACAGAATCGCTTGAGGTGATTGGTCGATTCGGTGAAGGCATGAAGCTCGCTGCTTTGGCTTTGTTGAGAGAAGAAAAAACAATTTCCATCAAAACAGGTGAACAGACATGGACCTTCTTCTTGCAGGAGGATTCCACCTTCAAACACGTTTGCCTACACTTTTCGATCGTCGGTCCAGCACAGGAAGTTCAAGCAACAACAGAACATTCAAATAGCAATAATAATAGTGTAACAGTGAAAGGAACGACTGTGGTAGAAATAGGAAACTTATCGATTAAAGAATGGAATGAGAATATCAAACATTTCTTAGATCTCACCGATGAGACTCTTTACAGCGTGCCTGGTAGTGATGAGACAATGGGAGCGGTGTTACTCGGTGCCACATTGCGTGGCAGACTCTTTGTAAAGGGAATTCATGTACAAGATCTCACGAATGATATGCAATATGGATTCAATATCATAACAATTGACTTGGACCGCGACCGAAGATGTATCCCTGATGTGTGGGATCGGTACCATCGTACATCTCAACTGCTCGCCGATGTCCAACATAATCGCGTAGAAAATCAACGCAAGTATCCTGAATGCAGCGATGCTTTGGAAAAGATGTTGGAGGAAATATATGACATGGTGGCTCGAGACCACCTCGATGTCTACTTTTTTTACCAGTACGTCTCGACCAAGGTGGCGGATGAGTTATTTGAGCGGTTTAAATCAAAATTGCAAGCCGCTGGCAAGAATGTCGAAGCCATGCCAGTCATTGAAAAAGTGGCCAACGCAGTCGAAAAAGCAATGAGAGATCAGCGCATCAGTTCTTCTGTCTATCCTTACGAGTCGTGCTCACGGACACTCTATCATACCTTAACTAAATCCACTACACATTACCGAACTTTGCAACAACGTATCGATGATTACCTTGGCAAACCTGACTATCACCCGGATCAACTCGAGCAGGAAATTGTGAATCGTGTGATCGAAAGAATCGGACTGATTGAGCCTTCATTCACTCGAGAGCGAATTATATTCAAAGAACAAATATCATATCATTTGTTCTTCAAAGCTACAAATAAAATATACTTGTCCAAAGAATTACTGAATCAAGATGAGGTTCAGAAGCATGAAAGGCAGCGCTTGACCTCGTCCCAGCACGTAAGAGAATACAAGATCTTTGCTATTTGCATGCAACTTCTCGATATTTCTCCTTTCACTATTCTCACTCACAATGTAACATTTCCTTGATCCTTACTATACAATAAATAAGAAATCGAAAACTAAACACCGTGAGAGTGAGAGTGAACTTGAATAAAAAGTTCAACAAAAATCAAATTTTGAAGAATTGTTGAAAGCTACCTCGACATGTTTCGGCTCTTGAGGGTGAAGATGAAAGTGTGTATAAAATCATAAAATAAGCGAACAAGAAACTACAAGGCTTATCTCTTTTCACTTCACTAGTTCACGAAATAGTATCCGTACAAATAAATAATATATTTCCACAAACGATATGTTCAGCAGTGAGAGGGTGGTGGATGTGAGTGGAGCTACCATAATGTTAATATGACACCTCAACCAAGAGGATCATCAGATGGTCACGTTTTAATTCTAAAAGAATAAGAAATTTGTTTGTTGAGGGTGAGTATAACTCTCATGATCTATAGATTTCACGTCGGCTAAAACGATCTTCAGACGACAAATAATCTTTAAATGATTATGAAGAATCACAAGTAACACTCGTCGCTGTGACTCGCTCAACCCTCGATTGTAACACTAAAAGTATTTATATACTAGCCCAATTTATTGAGACAGCTACTGATAATACCACACATTTGTACGGCTGTGTTCAAAAAAGCTTGCACATCTTTTTCTACCGGTATTATCTTATATATACATTCTCTTCGGATTGTTTTCTTTTATGGTTTATAGCTCATGAAAAGTACTACAAAACAGCATAATTTGATATTCTCTTTGTTCACCTTTGGACGAAATAGAGAGTAAAGATGTTTTTTCCTTGAATATATCAAAATCAACTACAATGCAAATTTCAACATTTTTAACTTCTTCACCTGAAAAATGATGGAATTCACCAATTTATTTTGACTTTATTTTCTCAGCAATATAGTTTGTGGCTGACCGAAGCTTCCTATGAACTGAATACCCAAGATATCAGATAAATATTGAAGTATTTAAGGTATATTAATGCTAACGAATTGTTCAATGACATGACTGATACATTTTCAATTATTTTTCTCATTAGAAACGCCATTGATGATACAGATTTTTAAAGCGATATCTCTCTTTTCATCGCTTACATCTAACAGTAAAAAAATAGGCGGCTCTCAAGCATATAAACTTAATAAATACCATTGAAACTGCACCTCAACATAAAATAGATAACACATCTTGATTTGCAGTATGTTCTCATTCATAAACTTTTGTTTACTTTTGTAGGTACATATTTCATTTGTTGGTTTGGATATCTTGACTAATGATGGTTTATTTTAATCTGGTACTATTGTAATAGATAGTTCTTAGTAGAACACTTGTCTTACAATGGATCATACAGGCAGATCTTTATGGCTTTGTTTCAACAGTGTAGTAGAGATATATGCTGGACTTTTTGAGGGAGAAGAAGATAATATAATCATATAGATTTATATTAAAAAAATGAGAAAATCCGAAGTTCCGTATGATGGTTATCTGGTACAACTACCGTAGAGTCAGCCCTAAAAAATGGCGCTTATAGCTACTTCGAGCCATAGGAAAAAAATTCGAAGATTGAAAAGGAATTTTGTGCAAGTTTTTTTGAATATACCTGTAATTATGTAATTAGTTCTTCTCTCTACTTAAATTTTGATGTTGATTAACACAGATTCAAACAGTAGAGTACACGGGAACGCGACTATTGTGTCTAAAATGAATGTGTATTATGTATAAGTAAATATTTTTGTCAACAAATGAATGACAATGAACAAAAAAAATAACTCATTAACATAAGTAAATCAAGATGAACAAATCAATGGACAGCTATAGCATAAATGTATGAGTTGTGTGCATCGCCAGTATAATTTATTTCTATAAGTACGTTCTTCAATGACTTAGTTTTTGAATTACTACAACCTTAATTTTCCTCTGGAAAAGAGTATCAAATTTCTGAAAGTTTTGGAAGTTCGTTATTAAAAATTTTTCATAATCCTTCCTACTGAGTATCCTCATCCACACATGTTCCTGAATCTGTAACAATACCTTTGAATTCATTAAAAAAAATCTTTCATTGAAGTGTTGATGCTCAAAAATATATGTCAGATAAATGATTAGTAGTGTGTACTGTTAGTATAATGTTCAGATGGAAAAAAACAGGTATTTGACGCAATAAAAGTTAAAGTTATTTTTTTTTAAAGTGCCAATTTTTCTTAAACATACCATTGATTGGCTTAAAGAGATTGATTTTATTGTAAACGTAATAAACAATATAATTATTTCTGGTTAATAAATAAAAAAGAATGTTCGTGTGTGCTCTGAGCTCAAGTTGAACTAACAATGAGATTTAATACCTAAAATATTGAAAATAAAGGTTAATTTCTCATCTTGGCTTCAATTCTAATGAAGAATAAAGGTAAATGACTTACATCCACACCAAGTTGCAATAAACAAACATGGGAAGTAGCATACCATACAAAATGATTGAGCTAAACAATGTAAACATCGGTTGTTTTCTAGTAAATTTTTCTTCTGTTCTCCAAGAAGAGGAGGATATGGATTACTGGAAGGATGTGGTTCTGTAGTCTTAGGCGCTAATTCAGCCAAATTGTGATCGTTTGCCGACATTTCGAGTGTTTTTTTTCTAATTCGAACTAAATTAAAGAAAACAAAACATTTAATATACTTTGATTTAATATCAAAAGAGTTTTATCATCGTTTTAATGGTATAAATGATCTACTACAATAATAGTCTCTTCTTCACTTTCTCTATGAAAATGAAAACATTCATTTATTTCATATGAGGAACTCATGCATGACCGACGAACAGAATGACGATTGTGATATTGATTTTTGCCATGGTAGATGTCAAATTTTCTTTCTGAATGAAAGGATTCTTCGAATGTTTCCATTTCGCTGTACATTATTATTACTTCAGGTGAATCAAAAGAGAAAAAATATGAAATATGTCCTTGGATTTTTCTTTGACACTACAGGTGGGTGTTTTTAAAATATCACGCGCAACCTGCGAAAATGATGAGTTATTGCTTTGAAGAACGCAAAAAAATATATTGATGAAAAGATGGAGTATTAATACTACCACCTTCTTTTCTGCAGTACAGAGCGGCTAATGAAGCAGAAATATGTTATTTGTATAGGATGACGTAGAACTACTGTTTGGGATCACTCAGTAGCTCTTTGATTCTTTAATACGCATTGAATGATTATAGAATTTAACACTCATATTTCACTCTGTTTGCAATTTTTTTCTCATTATTTTGGTTAAAGAGGAAAATGAAAGGAAGAGAAAAAGCAAGTTAGCACAGTTCTTCCGAAGGAGCTGAAATATGAAACTCACATATGCCTTTGGTACATAAAGAGCAAAATCCATATGATACTCTCCTTATTATCTAGTCTAGGCTGCCACCAGAGCATAAATTTTTCTTAGTTTGATATTTCGAACAGACTTCGTTTTCTTTATATGAGTGCTTTATTTTTGTTCCCATTCTTGTTACCCGTTTGTTATTTTCAGTTTTCGTCATTTAACATGACTCCTATCTTTCATAACTGATTTAATTGAATATGTCTGTTGGAACTGTCGATCATATTTTCAATAAGGATCAGTTCACGAGAGTTTATAGTATTTATTTGAAATTTATAAATCATTTTCATCATTGTTAACACCTTAAACGTCGATTTTTATCCGATGTTTAAAACGTTCGAAGACGAATATTCGAAAATTCTCTAATTTTTATATTAAATTACTATTGTTTGTATTGGCGGAAAGGGAACTGAAAAATTTCAAGTTAAAACTTCCACTCACTATTTTTTTCTAAAATAGACGTGAGTTTTACAAAAGAAAATTTTCATTTATATAAAGTTTGTTCGCTAATAAATAAATTTATATCTTTGTTGATTATATTCCTAGAAATCTTCATTGTGTTATATGCACAAAAAATTCTATATTTAATTGTAAAGAAGAAAAAGCGTATATAATCATAATAAATGTATACACCGTACGAGATGCGTTTTTTTATACAAAAAAATTGTTAAATCAATGACATCTTTTTCTTTCAATATTCGAATTTTTTTTTCCATTGTTGAAGATGAAGATGATTGATAGGTAACGATCGTTGTTCATGACATTAACATCATGTGCATAACCGATACTGATATAGGTATGAGCCAAATTATGATGAAAGTGTTTTAGAATATTCATGCATTTTTTGTGTACTCAAAAAGTGAGTACACTTTAGAATCGGTCTGTGTGACCGTCCGTTTTACACAATAACTCTCGAAAAAGTTGTGGAATTAAGACCGAAATTTTACACACAGAAGCTGATGTTTACAGACAAACATTAGCAGCTTATCTTATTACAAAGTGCCCATTTAAAACATATTATAAAAGTATGAATTTTAAGACAGATAGCCGCTTTTCTAACAGACTTGCAGAATGTGCTAAGCATGTTCTCCTTCACTGGTATACACAAGGAAAAATACGGATACTTTAAAAAGTCAAGTTTAGTTCTAGAATATTTTATCTTGAAATACTTTCCATGAAGACTACTGTAAACACAAAATTTCTGTTAATAAAAAGTGAAAAATTTGATTATGTCGATGATGATCTACTGATTGTTAAATGATAATAAGGATGTGATAGCCCTTCAAATTGTTTTTTTTCTCTCTCTTCTTTCTTCATTCTTTTTTTTAATTAAAAAAATGTTGCACACAGAATTGTTACCTCAATATCTCGGTCGAGAGAAGAAGATGAAAATGATTTGTCAATCTGTTGCTGAATTATAATAAAAAATGTTATTTTCCACTGCTTTTTTATGCAAATATGACATAGTGAAATCTCTGAAGCGAGGAGTTGTTTGCATAGATTTGAGGTTTTCAAGGGTGATCTATAATTTACCCCTCACAACCTAATGTTCATCTCTTACTATAGAAGAGAATGAGATACAAAAGCAGGATGTGAGAAAAGTGATCTGAATTTAGTATTATGATTTTCTCCTGTACAGTAATTTTGAAGTACACGTAACACTGAGATTTAAATCCGATGTTTCCGCATTTATTATTAATTATGTCGGCAACATTGGACGCTGATAAATTTTAAGATTATTTTAATTATCCTTGGTCGAACATTTCCTGTGGAAGTCTTTTATACACCTGAACCCGAACGTGATTATTTGGAAGCAGTAATTCGTACTATACCGGAAATCGTCACAAATGCTGGTACTAAAGTTATTAGCACGCTAGAAAACTGTCGGAATAGTATTACAAACAAAGTTGAAGTATCGGTTGGGACTAGTTATAGCCAATTTTTTTTAGCTAATACGAATTCGAAGGAGACAAGTTACATGATTGATAATATTGTTCAAGATGATTTGAAACTATCAATATTTGAACCGTTCATGGAACTATCTGATATGTTTCGCTATGTAATTGAAAACTTACCGTGCTGTTGACGGTGTAGACGATGATTGGGCGATCGAGAAATATGTTCGAGGCTACATATTGGACTATTTCGCTTATACTTATGTGTCAACATTACTGTTAGGCGGTGTAATGCAACAAAATATATTTATGAAACGTGCTTCATATTAACATCTTGAATCTTAGGGAATTTTAACAAAAAGTGCCGCTACAATGGCATTCTATATACCAGTGGGGATCTTGATAGAAAATTCGAAATCGAATACAACACAGAAGAAGTTCAGGGAAGAAGTTTATGATATTTATAGTACAAAACTTGGCGGAGATCCATCAATAACTGATCTTACTTTATGGATAAAAACTGTGCCAATAAATCCTGTTATAAGAAAGTTGATGTACGCGAAATATTCGATTTATTGACCAAACGCCGATTTCCTAAGGATACTTAAGTACAAAACAAATCAAACTAACTGACAAAAATATGTTGAACAATCACTCTATTGTTATAATAATTGTTCAGGACCATTGTATGGAAAATGTACATCTTCCGGTTACTTTCAATTTGGCATGTGCATTTCTACTTTGCGTTGGACTAGTACTGATTGCTCAATTCCTATTTCAACTACCCGGTTGTCAGTGAGCAATCCTGACATTCTCAGACGTACAATATGTGGTTATGACAGATCTTACTTACGTGGGAACTGTAATGAAAAACAGCTATA
Source organism: Macrotrachela quadricornifera (assembly GCA_022393335.1). Classification (NCBI taxonomy): domain Eukaryota; kingdom Metazoa; phylum Rotifera; class Eurotatoria; order Philodinida; family Philodinidae; genus Macrotrachela; species Macrotrachela quadricornifera. The sequence goes on from JAJEKB010019719.1 coordinate 50,109, forward strand.
AGATGGATGCAACAAATCAATCTGGTTATATGCTACACAACTCACGTATTAGTAATGAATACATGTCGTATTCAACAAATCTTTGTTTTAAATCGAACGCAACATATCAAGATTTACCGGGTACCACTGATGGGCCTGCATGTGATGGTTACAACCCTGGATTCGCATAATGCCCGCCTAGATATAGTTTTAGATTTTGAGTCTTAGAAACAAGCAGAGTTTTCTTTTTATGTTCGAAAGACTAAAATTAAACGTAATTGTCAAATCAAAAATGAAAGTTATCATAAAAAAATGCACATCTCAGCGCATAATTTCTAAATGTTTTTTTTTTCGAAAACTTCATACAATAAAAACATGTGTGAACAGTTCACTGATCAACTGTCTTGTTTGGCAAACGAACTTTTTTGTCAAAAATCATGTTCTTCGAAAAATTATGACATTAGACTTTTGCTTTTTTGCAACTTCTAATTCTTTATTAATCAGAACAAGAATGGAAAAAGACTTAACAGACTTTTTTTTATATAAAAAGAGGTTTCACAAGTTCTTTTTTCCTTGCGCCCCAAATCAATCATTAGGTTATGAACTTGCATCGGGACCAAAAACATTTTTCTAGTCTCGGTCAAAGGTTTGAGCACTATTTCATTAATTTAAATGTTATATGATTGATTGACTGTTGCGTTTCGTAGAGGAATATTTGCTCTTTAAGCCTATGTACTTTTAAATATACTGCAGATCTTCGTGCTGAATTTATTTGTTAAATTAGTTGAGCATGAAGACCTGCAGTGTATTTGAAAATACATAGACTTAAAGAACAAACATTTCTCTACAAAACGCACAATCAATTAAACGTATAATATTTGAGTTAATGAAATAATGCCTAAACCTTTGACTGGGACTAGAAAAACTTTGTGGTCTCGATGCAGTTTCCTATGTAGCTTTGTCTTATGTATTAAAACCGTTCTTTTAATAGACAAATAAGTAAATAATTAGAGCATGTATTCCACTAATGAAAGTGTTTGTTTTTCGACTATTTTTTTTGCCATGCAATCTTATTCAACGTGTAGATAGGCAGAGAACGAGAAGCGTTTTATACATTTACTATTTAAACGTATATGGCTACAAGAGCTGACATGTGACAGAAAAGTAGAGAAAATAAACAACAGAACGTGTATAGGTAAAGACCGTCTGTTGTTTGCGTTTCTGTCGATCATTTTTTTGTACAACGCAATTCATTTCTTTTACGTTGTGCAGAAGAGGAAGTAATGTTAAGACCGTTAGCAATAGTGTGTTTGTTATATTTTATTTGGTCTACGGGATACAGCTCAAGCGTTAATTATGAAGGTCCATTCGATTATCCTGCTTCTAAAAACTTCCCTTGATCTTTTAGCTATATTGATTCCACACTGACTTTTCATCGGTATATGCATAGTATGTCAAAAAAGACAAAGTCTGCTAGACTGATGCCATGGTTCTAGGCATCGGATTTTCCCGGAGATCAAGTTTTATATTCATCATGGAATGGTAGACATTTTCCCGGCTTTATCATGATTGACAATAATGTCATTCAATCTGTTGGACATTTGAATGGTATAAGACGTTATAATCCTCGAGAAATGGCTATTTTTCCTGGCTCATCTGTCAATAGCGTCTGTATTAGATATACTGCTGGTCCAGACAATCTTTGTGGTGCAATGGATGGTATTTTTTCGACGTCATCAATCACTCAACCTATACAAGTGCGTTTGGCAGTGAATGGTGCTGTCGTTGAATCAAAATGGCTCGGTTCATACGTATATTTATATATAGATTATTCTGTTTCTTCCTCATTCGTTAAAAATGGCGGATATATTGATCTTCTAGTTAGAAGAAATATGACTAATTCTACAGAACTTGAATGGAAAGATGTCATACAATTTTCTTATGTGGCATTAATCGTATGGGATTGGTAAACTCTCAGTAACACAACAACAGATGATTCGTCATACGGCGAAAGACTTTTTATTTTATGTAGCGTGTTATTGATCATAATGACCAGTATTGACTATGTCATCAATAGACCTACTCATTTAGAAAAAGAAACACTTATCAATACAAAAGAGTAGAATCTATCATGTTTCACATTTCAATATTGAAGAATTAAATTCCAAGATCTTTCTATTGTATAGTAATACACTCGATGAATAGAATCAATACCGAAATATATCCTAATAGGGCTCTTTAGAGCGAATGTCTAAGAAAATCAGTCACTTAAGGACATCGATGATGTAGTAATATCTTGAAATCGTTCGGTTTTTTTTATGTTATAGAGGGTATGAGTTATGTACATTCTGAAATTTTAAGCTCGATCGGATGCATTTCTGAAGAGAAATCTTCAAAACATAGAGTTTTTTTTGATAAAACGACTTTCCTATTTCGAGATGAAGAAATTTCAACTTCTAGTTTTCTCAGGTATAACTATTCGTTAATCGTGCAGTTGTAAAACGGAACTCAGAAGTTTTTAGCGAACACACAAACAGTGCGGTCTTATACAAGGACAAGTTTATCTATACGTTTTTCTCAGCCTTTGCTACAAAAATGAACATAATATTGATGGACCGTGTTGATTGTTCCAGCAATGGAGCACTCTGAGATTTATATCATAGATAGATCGTATCAAGATCTTTCACTTGTGACAATCAGCTTCCCATTTCCGAACCAAAAACAAGTCTTTTTATGATCATAAAGTTTTTGTCCATTTGGTAGCGAAATCAAGTAAAAGACCAAAAAAATTCGTTTGTTTTTAGCGGAATTTAATGTCATGGCTCAGTTACATTGTAAAATTGATAGCATATCCGAATTTGGCACCGAAGACTGCATCAAATCACATATATTAAGAAAAATTTTTTTTTCATTGAAAACTGACTTGTAGCGTACCACAGACAAAATTTCCGAAAAAAATAGGTCTGAGGGAGATATAGGGTCTTTTTCAATGAAAATAGCTTTTGGCCAAATATATTTGATTTGATGCAGTTTTCGGTGGTGAATTTGAATATGCTATCTATTTTGCAATGTAAATGAGCCATGATATCAAAATTCCACTAAAAACAAACGGATTTTCGTTCTTCTGATTATCACGAGTGATAAATCTTAGAGTGATCAATTGTTGGAGCAATCAACGCAGTCTATCAACATTTTGTTCACTTTTGTAGCAAAAGCGTGTTAGCATCTACAGATGTCACTTGGTGACGCTAGGTATATTATCTCTTTAGTTCTTTTGATGTTTCTTTTCTTCCTTCGATCTCTGTGTTTATCCATTGAAATATTCTTTTTCTTGATTCTGATCTTTGTTTGTTTTATTTTTTACCAAAATATAATAGTTCGTCTCTCATCATCTCAACATCGTTCTGGTCATTATTTATATACTACAAAATATATCTCAGATAGGACCTATTATTTTCTCATGTGGACTACTAGTGCAGGTATTTTTTGTATATTTTTCTCGATATGGCTTACGCGTCTTTCATGTAGGATATAGTCTATCACATATCATGGACATTGAAATTCTCACAATTGGTGGACAAGTTGGGCAATCTCTTATTCCTTTAAGAAGTCATTTTTTTCACATCTTATTTCTAAGTTAAAACTTTTTGTTTTCCTCGACTGTAGGAACGATCACATGAAAAAAAAATAGTTTGTGGCAGTGTGGCAGGGTCAAAGGTCAAAAACAATATGTTCTTAAAGAAACCAACAAGAAATTTCAACTTTGAAAAAATCGAATCCTAATATTTCAGCAAAGCTGTTCGGGTTTGGAGAATTGATTGGTACTATTGTATTTTGTTCTTTTCAAATAATTGTTTTTACTTAAGGGTACCCCCCCCCTCTTTTTTGACCATTTCTAGATCTCGAAGATGGTTCGGCCGATCGGGCTGAAATTTTTACCACAGATAGAGCTTCTAAAATAACGAGACACGTATTCGAGGAAAAAATTTTTTTCGAAAATTTTTTCGACTTTTTTTCGAAAATCTTGGTTTTTCATGGAGCCTCATCTGGACACGGTCCGACCCCATCAGACTTTGTCCGATTTGGCTGAAAATTTTTTTGGAGATACCTACGACTATATGTCAGAGGTAGTTTTCAGCTTTTCCAAAAATCTCACTTTCTTTTTTTTTTATAGAAAAAATACCGAAAGGTTTTCCCCAGAAGCAGATTTTTGACCTTCAGAGACCTATAAAACTGGATGGACTAATCAGAAATTAAAACGGCCGATTATACCTCTGCGGGATACTTCAAAGTATCTGTGGTAAAAATTTCAGCTCGATCGGACTAAATTAAAGGAGGGTCGTACGTGTCCCGATTCAATATTTTGCCTGGAAAACTAGTTTTGAGAAAAACGTAAAATAAGTTTGAGAAGTGTCAACATAGTTCCTTAATGGTTTTATGGGTAGTTTATCATGGCGAATATAGCAGTGACATTAAAAAAAAATTTTGGCAAAATTTTTTTTTGACCGTAGATTTTTTTGGACATCATACCAAAATCTAAGGGCCGACTAGATCGAGCTCATTCGAACGCCAGTTGATACACCCATACATACCCTCTCCATAAAGCAAATAAACCAAAAAAAAATTTTCTTAAAGTTGTATCTCAAAAAGAGGGGGGGGTACCCTTAAAAAAAGGTTTTTTCTAAGAAAGTAATGATTTTGTAATGAGGGAGTTTTCATTGAAGTGTTGATTAGGAAACTATCGTATGAAGCTGATAGTCGTGGTTCAGATTCTTTCAGTTGATCTTTATTAGATCTTAACGACTAGACATGAGTAAAGTATAGAAGAGATGAAGTGAATCATTGTAGCTGAATCAGAGCTTTGAAAAGTAAAAAACAAGATAACATGGAACTTAATGTGACTCATTAATAATGCGAGTCATGGGTAGTATGAATTCGTTTCAAAAATAAGCAAATACAGAAGAAAATATTATTTCACTTTTGTATGGTACGTGTGTGAGTATTTTCAAGTCTTGTCTTACATAATGACTAAAAAATAATCTTTAAATATAGAATATGATCTCTTTTTAAGTGAATAGTAAAAGAAGTGTAGAAATGAAGACTGGGATATTTCGTCTCCAAAGAGTAGATTTGACAAAATAAAATAAGCTTGCTTATCATCGAGCCAAAAGAACATCGGCTTAAATATCACTGCTAAGTTATTTTTGGTATACGGCTTCCATTGAATCAGGTTATTGAGTCTGGGAAGTGAGTCACTGGCAAACTTTTTACATCGAAATTTTGACCAATCAGACTCTATCTGTTTGAAATTTCAGTCAATGAAATGCTTTCCAAAATCTAGCTTTCATCCAATCAGATTTTGAGGAATTCATGCATCTCAATATTCGGTATTTGTGAAAAAAAAAATTAAGGTTTCGCAGCGATGTTTCATAAACTTAGACATGGTGCACTTATATAAAGAACTATGTGCCTTTATTTGTTTTTCTTTGAGTGTCCTCTAGAAAGTCTTTCTGTTGCATATCCAGTAATCCTTTTGAGTTAGGGAAATGTTAATGAGCATGGTTTTGAACACAATGAACTTATATGAAAATAGACTACAGCATGGAAGCAGCTGAGCGTGAGTGACGCCATGTAGAGGCGTCGACGAACGATTAGTTACTATTTTTTTAAATTCGCTTCGGTTTTTATAATGCCTGTGTACAATATTTTGAGCAAGAAAATAAGGTTTTACATTGGTCTATGCTGACATTATATAAAAAACCGAGAAGTTGCGAGTCGTAGCGACGAGCGTTACTTGTTAAGTTAGGAATATACAATATCGAAAAGTAGCATATGAAAAAGTTTTTATATTTGCATTATTCAGAATGGAGACGACGTCTAATTGCGGCCCATTTTTGTCTAGCTATTTTAGTGAATTCTTTTTTATATGTTTCGGATGCTAGAACAAAAATAAAGAATGTAAGTGCAGGAGTAATGAATGGAACAAAGTAACCGACTAAGAATAATGTAGGTTCTCTTGATGATTTCATACATCCAAATGAGAAGGAAAGAATTAAATGAGGTATTGCTAAGATAACCAAGATACATGGACTGATTAACAGATGTCTATACTGATGAAATTGTTCTTGTAAATTTTCTCTGTAAGTATCTTGTTTCTTTGTCAATGCACGTCTTTTTGCATTATTGATGATCATAATAATTGTTGAAATTAGTTTAATTGAGAAAGGAACAATAAAATGAACTATATTAATAAATGAATTGTAAATTCTGATATTTGACGTAAAATCAACTTGACACCAAGTTCGTTTCTCTTCTTGATCATTAATTAGACGACGATGAATAGGATCATGTAAAGCGGGGATAGTGACAGATAAAGGAATAATAAATATAAGCAATTTTGCAATTTGTTTGCTCTTTAGCTTATTAAAATTCACACCTAAAATGACGATAAAAAGTCGTTCAAGAGTTACACAGGCATGCAACCAATCTGTAGTGTTTAATAGCGAACGAAGAATTACATCAAGAGAAATGCAACCAAATTTGAGAAATAATTGCGAAGTAATATAAGACATTTGAGAGAGAATAAGAAACCATAATTTAAGATTCAAAACAATTATAGTTAAAATCGATGTAATTGATGATACAAAAAGATAAATTCCACAACCTAATTGTTGACATGATTTCGTTTGGAAAGTCAAAATCGATAGTATTCCAGTAATCAAAGTAACAACAAGCAGCAATGTAGTCACACCAATACTAATTTTAACATGTGAAGACTGTCGATGAATGGGTACATGAGGATGAATCTTGTAGCCTAATATGGCATCGAGTGATAAACCGAATTGATTGCTAGTAAATTGACATTTTGCACCATAAAAACATTCTTTACATACACATATTGTTTTTGTTGGACATGTTGGATGATCTTGAAAACATTGTCCATCATTTTGACAATCATTCTGATTCATACAATTATATGTCATATTGAAATCAAAATGAAAACAATTAGCATGTTTTTCTTCAGTACAAAGACACATAAACGTTTCATTATCATGAAAACAAACCAAATTCGAATCATTCATGCATAGTAGATGATAATATTTAACTCGACGAAGAATTGAATAATTTAGAGTTTGTTGATCGAACAATTCTCCAATGTGGGGACAATATTGTGATCGACTTATTTCTGTAGATATATTAGATGAAGGTGTATAATTATATTGAAGAATAGTAAGATAAAATTTTCTATCAATTTGAATAAAGGTAAGATGAAATGAAAATGACATGTAGAGAGTGATGATATCTTCATCAAATCCAATCTTCTTTAATATAGTCGTTCGAGGTGGCATTGGAGATTCACTGTTCAGAGAATATTCAAGTGTTTTGATGAAATGAACGAGAAGAGATTGAGGAATTTTTACATCAGTAAAAGAAATATCAATTTTGACATCTTTTTCTTCACATTGTTCACCAGAAAATCCATCTTGACAGATACATGTGAATTTTGTAAAAGAAATTCGATCTGGTACACAAAGACCTCCATGTAAACACATATTCTTCTGACAAATTGAATTGAGAAAGCAGCGAGGTGACATTTTTAATAGAGGACAAAGACAAATCGATCGATTATTTACAATACCAACACATTTAGAATCTGATGAACAATTACATTTGTCTTCTATTTGAGATTGGTTTGATTCACATTGACAAGAGTCAATTTTACCATTTATTGAATTACATGATGAATAACAATTGTGTTGTGATGGAACTATCAATAGAGCACTCATACGATTGACAGGCATAAAAAGAAATTTCACTAATAATGTCCAATTTGTAAGATAACGAAGATTGACTTTATCATAAGCATCGACACGAATTGTATAGTTTTTCATCATGTCTTTCGGTCGATCTTGATAGAGAAGATAAATGTTAAATTTAGTATTGCAATCACGAATGGGTACATAGATAAGTTGTTCATATGAATGAATGAGATTAGTATCATCTACTAAGGTGATAATCATTTCGATGATATCAAATTTTTCCAAATTTTCTGTACGAAATTGAAGAGTAAGACTAATACGTTGATTTTGGTATTGACATTGATCACCATAATAACTTGGTGGACATAGACACTTTGCACTTTTATTTTTACCAGAGTAAATTAAAATACCACGATTACATAACCATACTTCTTTAAGACTCAATCTATCGGAACTCTCCAATTCTTTCATTTCGATTATCGGATGTTGTTCAAGTTTGTGAATTGATGATAGTGCTTTTTTCATGGGAAATTCACGTGAAGATCGATGAGAAAACGGTAACTTTTTGCCAAGATAATCGTCATCCATTAATTCGAAGTAGTTTAGAATGTCTGGAATATCGATATCATTTGGTTGACACAATTCATCGATGCCATCTAAGTTTTTGCATTGCCAACAACGATTTGAGTAATAAACACATAGAGTGTCGTTCCAGCATTGATAGCGTCTATGTACGGCAGTTGGATGCAATAAACGGCAAGTTGATCTCTCATCTGTTGCTCCCAAACAATCCACAATTCCATCTTCAGTGCGATTTATGTGCAAACAGCCTATTGTCTGATTCTTTGGAATAACACAAGGATGATGATCAGTAGGACAGTCAAAATTTGATGGACAATTAATTTCATCGATTCCTTTAGGACAATGCCATATTCCATTGCATCGTGTATATTGATTTATACATGGCCATTGTTCACAATGAGTTTCGTCAGTTTCGTTTGTTGAAGAAAATATTTCTCTTCTGCTATCACATAGAGCAGAGAAAGGAATGCCTGTAATATCAGTTACCATCATCTCATTAGTCGATTCATCTTCTCCACCAATACAATGCTTTTGGCCATCTCTAACCAATATAGGCGATAAACATTTGTTCTCAGAAATACATTGAAATCGATACTTATCATTCAATAAACATGAGTTAGCTGAAAGTGATTCGTCAAAAGCGTCGTAACAATCTGGATATCCATCCATGATGTGCCGTTTGAGAATACATTTATTCGTTCCCAAACAGTGTACCATAGATGGCAATGGACAAACGATCTCGTTTACGTTTTGATTCAGACCAGCGCATGAAAAAAATCTTATATAAATATTGCTCCAGCTTGTGAAGTTCTGTTTATCAATATGTATACAGGAGTAACTGTCGATTTCAAATGTTGGAATGAGAAATGGACATTTATGTCTATCAAAACATATGAAATCAGGTATTGCAATTTTACTATGTTGGATTATTGTCCGATTAGAAAAATAGCCTAATCTAACATGCCCATCCCATAGGGGAAAATTAGGTGCAAAGAACGACGATGGACAATATTTAAGATTCATTTGACATTGCTCCACATCTCCACATAATTCTTTACAATAAGTGTCAAAATCCTTTGTTGAAAAAATTTTCGATGCACAAATTGCAGTTTTAAAGCAACCAGGAAATCGTGTATCGTCTTCATTAAACCAGCCGAATGTATAATCGAAGATTTGATCTCGATTATTGAAGCACGATGCATAATATATTGGAAAAATACGGTCGTTATACGTGCCATCGCCACAATTAAAATGAGCAGGATTTGGAGAAGTAGCTTCTTCGCATCGAAATGATGGATTTTGCGCACAAGATCCTGAATCCACCCAAAATAAAGATTCATCTGTCCCATCGATACATTCTCTAGTTCTGTCATTGCCATCAAACAAAAATACGTCGTTGATACACATTCCATTTCGACATTGATATTCATTATCGACACATTGGTTCATTTGAAGTTCGTGACAATATTTTTCATCTTCACCTTCATCAAGACAATCAATTTTTCCGTCACATATTTCACGCCAATCGAGACAAAGAAGAGAGGAGCCGCGATCACATTTTATGTGCATATAACAGGTGGATTCCACGTACACCGATTTTTGATTTTTGCCTCTAAATGTTCTGCCAAGAATGTTCGAGAAAGATTGATTGAGAGGAAATCTGTATTGACAAAATGCTCCAAACCATGGCACAGTGCATTTATAAAATTGTTCCATTGATAGAGCATTATTCATTTGTAAAAAATCCTGATAACGTTCGATAAGATCAATAGGACTCGACCATTTTATAAGATTTTCAATGGTAATATTATTCTTTTTCAATTGATCGAAAGTTGATATTGAAGATATTGGTCCTTTCACAATGTCATCCTTCTTTTTCGATAATGGTCGAATACAATACTCAATGATCTGTTGAATTTGATATTTTTTATCATCTACATTGTCCTCTGTATTTATCATATGATAAATACAATCATGAGAGTAATCATGATTGGTTAGATCCGTGTTGTAGAGATTGTAATGATGTAGCCATGCGTTTGAATAACAAAATATCAAGATAATTATGAATGCGATCTTAAGTATAGCCATATTCGTGTTCAAAATTCTATATCTGAAATAATATTTGATTTCTCACTATTGTTATAAGAGCACTCTCATCCATAAATGAAACTGGCACCTCAACGACTGATTGGTCAACGGTTCTATCTATGATCTCTCCAAAAATACTGGAATAATTTTATCCTGACATCTCTGGACTTTTTTCATGATAAAAAATTCTGAACCTGTTGGATGTTCCTATATTATACTATTGGCCATGAACTATCTCATCGGGTAATATATGCTTGTCATTATATATTGATTACGGGAAACATGTTTAAAATCAATAAGGCTACTTAGTCGGAGCAGCGCCCTAGAATATGCTGAGAACAGGCTCCTATGAAAGAGCACATCAAATTGTGTCGAATGACGTTCTCAGAAATTTGTGGGACTGAGTTTTTCTACAGAAAATGCTTTCAATAATATTTTACTGTTTTATCAAAAAATGTGCTTTTGTAAAAAATATTTGTATCCAATGCTTTTAATTTTTCATTAATATATATTAGTATTTATAGAAAAGCAACTATATAATCTGATTGTCTATAAAATTCTCTATATTTCTATACATAAACATCTGCAACCATAGTTGTTCACTGAAAAAATTTTGGTGTCCATTAATGACACCTCTAGCGGTAGACTGCCTCCTATTCAAGGAGGAAAAAGCGGCTTCCATCTATCCCCGGTGAAATCGCGATACATAGGATACGGACGATACGATTACAATCATTAAGTGATGAAAATACCAAATGTACGCGATAGAGATCGTGAGATTCACGACGGATTACTTTCAATGAATACTTTTCATCGATATCGAGGAATTTAACCTGTCTCTTTTTTTATGCTTCGAAGCTGACCACAGCGTCTTATTACCTTGACTGTAATCAGAGGCAGAGTTTCAACAATGGCTATATGTTTGCGTCTTTCTATGCAAAGCAGTAGCGCAAAATTATGTTAGAATAAAAATATCTTTTAGTGCTATACTTAGGCACTCAATTGCTGTACGAGGGAGGTAGCCTTAAGTTCTCAACTGCTGTATATTGAAAGTATCTTTAGGCTCTCCAGCGCTATGCATTGAGAGTATCCTTGGGACCTCAAGTACTATACTGTATGGCTATTCATATATTCTCAAGTGCTGTACCATGAAGATATTCTTAGGTACTTAAGTACTATATTATGATGATGCCATTTGGACAACAAGCGCTTTATTATAAGCGTACTCTCAGACCCTCAAAGCATATACTATCGAGTTATCCTTAGATTTTCAAGTGTTTTATTATGAGGATATACTTATGTTCTCAGGCAATATCTATTGAGGGTATTCTTTTGCCCTCCAGGACTGTTTCCTTGACTGTAGTGAAGGTTAAATTCTAGAAAAACACTGATAGCAGGGAAGTAGGTCGAATCTACAGTCAAGAAAACTAGTGGATCATCTCGATTCACGGTACTTGTTGATAAGATTAATAAGAACTCGAATTTTGACCGAAGAAGGTGTGCCAAATTACGAACTTGATGAATCAAAAAATTTTAACATAATTTTATTATTTTGAGAATCACTATTGATTCTTGATTAGTTTTAACACGTTCATTTCGTGTCTTGTCAAAACTCAGTTTTTTTGATGCCCGAGATGTCGGGCCACAGGAATTGAGAAAAAGATGCTTTGTGATTTTTCTATTGATGTCTTCATAGTATCATCCAATTCATTGTGCTGATTCCAAATATTCTATATTTTTGAAATATTGTCGAAAAATACAGATCGTTTAAAAATTTTTCTGAGAGCCCTAAAAACTAGTTTTAGGTATGAAGACCTATAAAAATCTTGTTTATGTTCGACAAAAATAAGCCAGTTTAACGCAGAATCTTCTTATCTATCAGAATCTATACAAATATATAAGATACTAGCGTAAGTAGCTGAGGTTGCTCGGGAAATTTTCACACTGAAAACTTACCATCTTAGAAAACGACAGAAGATATATAGAGGACGTGTTTGAGATCTTTTCATCTATTATCACTACATGTCCTGCCCTGCATACACTTATATTCATTCTTAAATTGAATAAATCATCAAATAGTGTGGCATTGTGAGTGTCTTTCTCTTAACTCATGTCCAATACCATAACTTTAGACCAGCACCCACTACAAAAAAAGTGACACTAATAGGTGGATATTCTAACAAAGGCAGCAAATGCTTTGAAGTTTTTCAAAGATCGGTAAAGGTTGGAATGTATTATAAACTGTGAAATTTCACCTCAACCCTCCCGCCAATCATTCTGGTCACCTCTCAATCTTTCTGAGGATCTAAGAGTATGCCATGAAAAGTTTGGTACCGCTAGGTCGTACGGTATCAAAATGCATGAAAAAACAGACAGACAGACAGACAAACAAACTTTCTTCTTTATACATATAGAAGATTCAAACCTTTTCTATTTATAAATGCCGAATACTAATTCAGTCGAGTCATTAAACTCGATAGCATAGTACTTGAGGACTTAAGAACATTCTCAATATATAGCGTTCGAGAACCTAAAGACGTCTCTGACATATAATACGTGAAGGCTCAAGGGTACTCCCATATCATAGTATTTGAAGACCCAAGGATAGTTCTCAATAAAGTATTTGAGGACCTAATAATATCCTACAATATGATACTTGAGGACTAGTCTACAATAAGAATAAGTAATTGTCAAAAGAGCTGCTGAGCCTGTAATAGGGATACATAAGATTCATTGAAGATATAGAGGATCCATTGACAATACTGAGGAATCGGAGGTTCCATTCCTCGGACACGTGAGATACAGAGGATCTGTTCGAGATTTGGGTGATACAGAGAACTCCGAGCTCCCACAATCCGCTTTCTTTCCTTTGATCATTCTTCAATCTTGGTTTTCTTTTAAAGCGAATGCTCACATTATTGACCAATTTCGATCGCTAAGCGACCATTTAGTATGCAGTGATGGGAGATTGTGTCCATGTCTGCAATCTAATGAAAACATCTGGAATTCGGCATCAAAATAATCAGTGACTTACTATGTTTCATTCTATACATAGTGGAATCAGGTTAAGTAATAAAAGTCGAACAAGATCAAAATGTATTCTTATGCGCCTCTATCTGTCACCCTGTTCCTTTCCACGCCAGGTTTCTGTTAAAAAAAATTCAGACAAACATATCTGATCTAATACAATTTGGTTGCGCTCATTCTGAATACGATATTTATTTTACTCCCAAACTGACCCCTAATGATCAAAAGCTACTAAACACGAACAGATTTTTAACCATTTTATCGCGTAGTGCACTGCTTGTGACTCGTACTTAATAATCATGCGTATGTTTTTGTATATCAGCTAATATATGAAGAAATGCCAAATCTTACGCGCTATTAGAATTTACTACACTTTTGTATTAACTTATTTTTAATGTTTCAATAATTTTGGGAGAAACAATAGTAAAAAATACCATTGAAGGAAATCTGTCGTTAAAAGTATCATTAATTGGCATTAAAATTTTTTTAGTGAACAACTGTAGTTGGAGATGTTAATGTATAGAAATGTAGAGAGTTTTATGTACTATCAGAATATACAGTTGCTTTTCTATAAGTACCAATATGTATATTAATGAATAATTAAAAGTATTGAGTACAACTATTTTTTTTTGATAAAACAGTAAAACATTATGGAAAATATTTTCTATAGAAAGATTCAAGTCCACAAACTCCTGAAAATGCCACTCAATGCAGTTTGATATGCTCTTTCAAATGAGATTATTCGAAGCATATTCTAGTGCGCTGTGATCTGACTAATTTACTTCATAGGCTGCGAATATGTTTTCTGGAACTAATATATATTGGCAAGAATATATTATCCGATGATGAGATACTTCTGTTGTGATGGAAAGATTATGGTTGGTAGTAAAACTGATGAAAAACCTCGGTTATAACTCTTGTCGTTTTATAGAAAATTTCTAAAAAGTACTCAAAATGTGATCCATCCCTCTGTACTTATATCGCGTATATCTTCACAATAGCTCATTCGTTTGAGCGGAGATTTTTAGTTTCTTACTAACTTTGTTAGACCTACCTACAATAAAAATATCAGAGAAATTAGCGGCGTTGATTGAACAGCATTAGTCGTGACTAATGTGTTATGCTTCCTAGAGCAGCACATACAAGTTTTTTTTTTTTTGATTTCCGTTTGTTTCTCGAGAGGAACACATACATAATTTAATTCCGTTTTTATGCATTCTGTTGTGTTTTATTTTGATAACAGTTTAGATGTACAATGAAAGCTGTCATAAAAATCATGCTTGCTGTTTGCCGCTCGTAAACAGGATGCATAGGTTGTATTTGTCAGTTAACTTTGAAACACATAATGCGCTAATGAAATGTATTTTTTGTTATCATATAGCAAAGATCGGAGGTGGGCACTATAATGATACCTAACATTAAAAAACACATGGGAAATTGAAGCTGGTTCAGTAGACTTTTCTGCGCCTGTTCGAACGATGAAGCTTCAAAAACAGCACTTTTTGGATAAGATAACAATGCTTACTCTTTTCTCAAAATGGGTGAATAATCAACAAATAAAATTTATGAAGCAGATAATTTCGAATTTCAATCACTACAAATTAAATGGATATTGGAAAATGACACCTAGTTTTTTGACGTCATTTGCATTTCGAATAAAAAACATATCACTTTTTAAAATTTGATTATTTCCTTTTTCAACACTGCTATTATACATAGAGATGAGATTAAAAAAAAAGTTGTCTCCTTTACAATGTTTGCCGACTTTTAATGCAATTTAGGAAGAGAACAAGCTTTGTTAGATTTAGTATAACTAAGAATCTATTTATTCAATCGAAGTCAATATAATCTTATGAAGATGACACTTCAATTGATTTCAAGCTTTGATCTTCAACTTGTGGCTCTAATTAGATCTTTGTGAGACTAAAAAAGCTCAAGGAGCGTTCATACTTATGGTATATTAATGATGTAACTAATTTGTGATGTTTTAAAGTGATCTAAGATACATATACCACCTACTCTGCTTCTAATGAGAGAGGAGGAAATACAACTTTCAGGATAGCTTTAGTTCCGCATATAAGTTACTATCAAAAAAGAACACAGTAGAAGGCAAAGAAAACGGAATAAAATGTTATATATGTTTCTCTAGATAAGTGAAGGAAAGTTAAAATTAAAACATGAGTGAGAAACTTATTATTTAACATATGTTTAAGTTGTGTTTATTCGATATTTTTCCTTTTTTTCATAAATGTCATAGAGTTGACGTCTGATATTATAGATATATAATATGAATTTTTTTTGAAAAATCCTACTCCCTATTTATTAAATAACTCTGCACCATTGATAGTTGTTGAGTTCCAGTTTTAGTTATTCGATAGAATGGTGTGGGGAATATTTGACCGTATAGGAGTCATTGAGATTGGAAAAGTTTAATTCTAACAGGTTACACACAGCAAATGGCGCTACTTTTGATAGGCAGTTTCTCAAGATAGACTGAACCAGAAAGTTTCATTCTGATGCTGAAAAATAAAGAATTATTGTAGATTTTATTGGTATGTCATTTGTTGTAGCAGTAAAAGTACTGGATGCTACGAAAACATCATTTGCTCAACTAGGAAATCAGAGAATATTGGAAACTAGTTTTTGTGAAGTACGATTCAATTCAAAAATTTTCTCTTCGCAGTTAAAGATGTAGAATTTTTCAGTGTATCTGGTGGTATGTTTCCTTCTAAATATTTAATTGTTTCTGCTTGTCTTGAGCAATTTTTTCGAAATTCGAGCTTACAAAACCTTTTTTTTATACTGACAGATGCAAAATTTCAAGCTCTATAAAATGCTCTTCTTTATAATATCTCATCTGTTAATCAAATGGAACGAAGAAGTTGAGATATTTTCCATGATGCAAAAGGCGCGGAAAATGGATAATTATCCATCTTTTGTAGACAATTTTTAAAATAGTAAAGTTTGTCTAATAATTAAGCTTTATGTTTCAAAAACAAATAAGTTTCTATAATTTTGCATGGTGTATTTCAATATCGTATATAAAATGACTGGACAAATAAAACTAACATTTTATTACAAGAAAAGGACAAATGGTTATTTTAAAAAGAACATACCAATAATATCTACAAAAAATTCTCCAACTTTTAGTATCAGCATAAAACTTTCTGGTTCAGTTTAGAGGACTGCGCAGGCTGAGTTTTTCGGAGTCATACCCGACGTAGTTTGATCCGATCCGCAAAATCTGATTCATTAATTTATGTTAGGTTCGATACTCCACTCAAATATCGTTACTTCACACGAATTGAAATATTTAGATGTGTATAAAGTACACATCTAACAGACGTCTAGAGGTATCAGTACTTCTAAAATCATTTCAACATTTATATCAGTATACAGCATCAGAAAACCCTTTTTGAAAAGTAGATTAATTAATTACGAATTGTAAAGTGTTTTCAGAAGTGATGAAATCACTGATGTAGTGCATACATCGATTAATATAAATGAATAGATATATGGCACATTGAATTACAGATCCATCGCGAGAAAGCACATGAAAAGCATTAAGTTCCTTTAGAAAAATAAAACCGACATTCTTTAAATTTCAACCCAAACCCGTCCGCCTGCACAACCCGTTATATATGTGCAAATGAATATTCCTTTCGATACATCACTTCCATACTCCCATACCAACATAGGCTCAAACTACACCAGAAATGTCCATCGTGGTTGAGTATCTGCCGCTGCCGCACCGCGCCGATCGTCAAAAAATGCTACCGCGCCGTTAAAAAGATTCACCGCTACCGCGACGCGCCAGTACAAAGCTGACCGCTGCCAAGATGAAATTTTTTAAAACTTTTGGATTTTCAAGGTTGTGTTTGGTTTAAACTAGAGTTTTGCGTGCCAATCGATTAGATTCATCAAGCCTTGCCGTGCATCTTTGAGTTACACCAAAATGGAGTTTGACTCTTGCTCCATCCATCATGAAATTTTCACATCATTTGATCTCTCTCTTAAAGAGTTACAAGTTCTGTACGATATCGAATAATATGTTTTCTTTTTCATGCTGAATGAACTTCAAGGGGGAAAAAGCTGACTCCGAGGGACTGGAGTCAGCTTTTTCCCCCTTAGTCTAGACACTAACTTAATTTTTTCAAATGTAATGACTTACGTATGCTTTTTGTTGTATGGTATTGATCGATTCAAGCCACTAAGAAAAAAAAAAAGTACCTTCCAAAAAAAACTGTTCGTTCAATTTGAAAAGCATTATATTACTTTACTTTCTTCGAAGAATATTAAAAATTCTATCTATAAAAGTTTCTATCCATAGATTGAGTGAGGAACGTCTGATGATTTGTTTGAGACATTGTTGTATTGCTTCTCATTTTTTTTATGAATTATTTTCTAGAGTCTCAAGGATATTGATCTCGTCTCCTTTAATTTTATTCTTCTACGGAAAAGAATTGTACGTGATGCTTTTGTTTACTTTTTTTTTCGATCATAATACATACATATCAACAACTCGACGCTTTTACGAATCTATACTTATTTTTTCAATCTGATTGATTTCAGAAAAAAAAATCATAGATTTAACAGTTTATTTTCGAAAAATTAGTCGTCAGTTGGTTTTCGTTCATACTTTATTAAATAATATTTGAGGAAATTTTTACTTTAAATATAATTAATAATAGGGTAAACATTGAAGTTTTACTTGATAAGATTTTCTTCAATGAAAAATAGGAAAAAATTTACATTCAAGAAAATACTTGTATATGCAAATCGTTTACAAGAAAAATTTGGTTAACCAAAAAACATCCTGTGTATTTTTATGGATTTATTATTAATATATAAATAAAAGATATTAAGTAGTCAATATGCCAAATTTAGAATGTATACAAAAAAAGAAAGATCATATCCTATTCGAATTTAATCAGTTTATTAAGTTTTATCGTCTGTTATCTTCTGTTTAAACAGTGTTGCGGTTTGTGTGTAGCTTCTTGTAATGTCAAAATAAATGGTCAGTTGGTTTCCATCTGCCGTTAGAATATTCATTTGATCATAATATTTTCCGTTGTAACTTAATAATGCTTGTGATTTGAAGACGTGTCCTGGATATTTCCAACGCAACCATTTGTACTCTGTGCCAACTGCGATAAAAGTGTTTGGTTCGTGAAGAACAATGGCTTTCTCAAGTGTTGAACCATCAGTTATGTTGACACTTGTTAGACTTCTGTAAATTATACAGAAAGAATTTGTATCTATTTTATTTAGTGTAATTTAATGACAAAATGTTTTCGCAGACAATTTGCATCAGAGTTAAACAGAAAGAATATTGATACAGTTTTACAGTACGATGATATTTTTCATTATGAGACACATTTTCTATTAGAAAAAAGAAGATATTTTCATAATACTCACCGACTAAATAGTGATGAATAGCTGCGAATAGGTCTATAGATTCGATTAAACATAGGGATTGTTTTCTATTTACTTGATTTTGTCGTTGTTATATATATATATATATATCCACGTTGTTGACTACGTTATAATCACTTCCTCCAAATACCTTTTTTATTTGGAAAAAACCAACCATCATAGTATAACGATTGCAAGTATTGTCGTTCTTTGATTTCTTTAACTGATCAGAAAAAAACGAACGTACGTGGACCTTTTTGTAAACAAAGTAGATGAGTCATCATTGATAGAATCGGAGATAGATTCATATCATATTTTCACTTTTAGGAAGAGTATATGAAGGTTTGCCTGTTTTTTTTTGACTTAAACCATTCAATACTCAATTCATATTGTCTGACAGACTAACTGAAATACTGAATGTTTCTAGTGGACTCAATGAGTTCTTCTTTTCTGTCCGAACTTCACTTCAACTTCAAAGTGGAATGAATGAGCTCATAGTTTTTTTTTAGAAAAACAGAACGCAGAAATGGATGTTAGCATTTGTTTTCGCCCATTTTAGGAACTTGATGTTGATCAATACAAAATAGTATTTTTAATAGAATAAGTTCATCATCCACCATTTATTGATTCCTTCTGCTGTTCTATTGATAGTTCACATATTACACATTCATTATTTGAATGTGTAACTAGTGCTGTGCCTTCGCGTCCCTCCAGTGATTACACCACTAATCAAAACTGTACAATCAAAAGAAAACATTAAACTGTTCGACACCATGAAGTACGTCCTGTCACATCTTATCATAACGATATTCAGTTCTTTTCGTCGTTACATTGTCACAGAACATAGACGGACCTATTATTCATTTCTCAGCCAAAATCAATGGTGGTAATCCACAAACTACATTTAATGAAGCGAATAATACACGTGTACTCTACGGTGTTACACTTAATGATGGTAATTCATCAGATAGTTTTGGAATAATTTATCATATAAATCCTACCTTAAATAACACATTCACAGTTATATACGAATTCACCAACAATACTGTCTGCCAGCCGACATCATCACTCGTCTTCAATACTGATATTTTTCTATTAGGTAGTACAATACGTTGAGATCAATATGGTTCTGGCAATCTATTTAGTTTCAATCTTCTTAATTACACATTGAATGTTATCTATAAATTTCAAAATGCAATTAATCCAAAGAGTTTGTTTTTGGACAAAGATAGTTGGCTTTTCAACTTTTTATGGATCTGTCTTTACGATTAATGTTGCAAACGAAATTCCATCATCAACATTTAAACAATTGTTTTCATTCAATTATCGTACTGGTACATTTCATTCTAGTGAATAATTTATTGTATATTAATACAAATATTTGAGAGAATTTGAAGTTGGTACTTTGGTAAAAATGGATCGAGATGGTGGAAATGCAAAATTAGTTTATTCTTTGGGTAGAGATACGACACCTGATTGTAGCCCTTGAAGTCAAATTGTGTTAGTTGCTGATGAGCAACAACAACAATACATATACGGTACCACAATAGGAGCAGCAGATTGTTCAAGTACAATCTACCGCGTAGAAATGGCTACGATGACGGACTGAATTGAATTTGTAACAACATTTAATGAAATGACATTCGGTTCAGCACCATTTGATGACATGATTCACAGTATTAATTCATCGTTATTGTACGGCGTAACGTCCAAAAGAGGGATGAACAGTTTTGAAATAATATTTTATTTTAATGTTAATGACGGTGGAAGTTTAGAGAAAGTATTTGATTTTCTGTCGAATGATCTATTTGGATATGAGACACTGGAAAGCCTCATAGAGGTAGGAAATAATTTGTTTTATGGTCCAACTAATCTACGCGGAAAATGCAGCTTTTGGGACTATTTATAAGGTTCACATCAGTTAGTTAAATCACCGAAATTACATTTTTCTTTTCAAAATAATTATTAATAATAAACAATGAGTTATAACAATAAGCTGTGTCAATAAATGAAGTACATTCCCTTATCCTTCATACATGAGGTGATAGGGAGTGTCCTTATGTTCTCCTTCGTAGTCTTTTGTATTGTGATGTATTCTATTTGATATGACTTTCCTTCTCTCTCCGAGTTGACAAAAAAAGGTGAAAAAAAAACATGAAAACACTAAAACTACTATGACCATTTTTTGACGCTAATCGTTGTTTTTGATTGTCATTCTGAAACATTGAAAAAAAATGTGTGGTAAAAACGATCACTTCTTGCACTAGTTAAAGTCTTTCACAGTAAATACGTTAGAGATAATTAGTCACTTTTATACCTATTTACTGCAAACCTTTTCGGCTCATAGATGGGGTCATGACTAGTATCTCAACATATTCAGATGTTCCATGCATTTACATATTTCATTGTTTTTCTTTGTTCCAAAGCCTTTTCTGATACGATTGTTTCATGAATTATTTTGTCTCTATAAGTCATTTCTATAATATTAATATATTACAATAACACTCAATAGATTAATCAGTGAGCCAAACAGCAATGTGAATTAAATTTCCTGTTATAAACTCTAGTATTACCAACCAAGGTGCAAATAGACCGTGTTCCCAAGAAATAAGAAAATGGAATGAAAATGTATTTCACAAATCTAAGTATGAGCTATATTGTAAGCGTTCTATACATCTGAGTCTTGAGTGCTCATAACATATCTCGCACTTGGATTCATGAAAAACATTTTCATCCCATTTTTTTATTTCTTGGGAACAGGATCCATACGGAATTACAATGTTTATTTTGTTTTCTTAGTTAACAAAACGTTTTTGATGGATTGTTTCCATCTCATTCTATTAAGTTATTATTGATTATTTATGGTTTTATTGTTAAACCTTAAAACCATATTAGGAGAAAGATACTGATATCAACAGGAACATTGTTCAATGATATAATTGCGACACCTTCATTGTCTTGTTTGATTTTAGTCATCTCTAAAAAGGGCTCGAGAAAATCAGAATTTTATTCATATTGTATATCGATATAAATCAAATTATCTCCTATATCTCTGAGATAGTAAGTTAATTTAAACTGAAACTTGAGACATATTTTATCGTGTCTAAGCCTTTTTTTGTTTCTTTTTCTTTTCAATAAAAATAAGTTCAAATAAAGATCGAGATTATTATTTAGTTATCTTTTATTAGAATAAAATAAAAATTTTATATTAATACAATTAAATTATTATTTAACTGTTTTGTTTCATCTAAAAATTCTTTTTTACTTATATTAGATATATCACAAGAAGATATATTAATTATTTTTAAAGATCGATTTAATTTAATCATATCAATTAAATAAAAAATACTTAAATCAGTAATTAATTTATTCGAACCAAGAGATAATTCTTCTAAATTACTTTTAAATTTCTGAAGTATATTTGCAAATATTTGAATTCCTTCATCACCTATTTTATTTCCATCTAATTTTAAATAAATTAATGTACGATTTGTTTTGAACATTTCAGCAAGACATTTTGCACCTTCATTTGTAATACCAGTTTTTTCAAGATCAAGTATTTTGAGAGTATGATTTTTAACTGAAAGTATATCGACAAGTGAAATGACACCTGCATCAGACACGTGATTTTTCCATAAATATAATTCTTCTAATGTTTTATTATTATTTAATGCATCAGCTAGGATCCAAATACCGATCGATGTAATTTTATTTCCACCTAACCAAAGTTGTTTGCATTCTTTTTTTATAATAGCTAGATCAACTACACTCTGCATGTTTTCATCAGTTAAACCTTTGTTATGTAAATTTACAGCAGAATGATTTGAACATTGTTCGATTATTTGTTTGAAGTTAACATTTTCATTTTGAAGTACTTCTAGAAAAAATACAAAAGATAAGTGTTATTATGAGATTTTTGTTTATAAAATATTTCTTCATCTTTTATTCCTGAAATACGATCAATAAGATTAAAATTTGGTGAATTAGAATAAATGATTTCAAAAATATACCAATAAAGAAATTAAAGGTGTATGATTATTATAATCCTTACCTTTCATCTTTGTTGTACTATCCAAAACCTAGAAGAATAAATGATTAAACGAATAATAAAAAAAGTAAACCGACCAGTTGACCAACAGCATTAACAAATTCCACACCCAAGGAAACAGCAGTGTTTGCACTTTTGGATACCGTTAATGTAGTATTGTTTACTATTTCAACGGTCTATATAATTTCAAATAATTAACTAAATAATTATACAAGAAAAACGTTACAGTTTACTCACAGTAGGTTTTTGTATTTGAGAACTTTCGACTTTAGTATCATTATTTATTATAGAGTTTTGCTTAGATATTTTTGCAGTGATTGGTTCATCTAATAACAAACAATAGTATCAAGATTGTTAAAGAAAAACATATCTAAGTATTGTGAGAGTACGTAAGGAAGATATAATGGAGTTAAATAGACGATGATCTTATGCATTTCAATGCTTATATGACTGTACAATTTATTGCATGTAAGAAAATTATAATCACATTGTTTTCTACTTCCAATTAGTTTTTGTATAGATTTTATTCTTATTACTTACCATGAAATAATTTATTTAAATTCGAATTCTTGTACATTGGTTGTAAAAGATTTCTGGGAGGTTCGATTTCTTTTAATTGAATAATATGAAGATCTGGTGCTGGTTGTAAACAAGCGATTACTTGAAATTGTCGAGCAGGAAGAAGTAAAATTTCTTCTTCTAATTCGAAGTACGAATGTCGACTGATATCTTTGCCACTATTACAATCAATTGTTAACATTGTTCGTATGCCTATGCTACCTAAAAACTGTTCATTTTCAAGTGTTTTAATAGATGATGTACATGAAGAAAACCCCACCAAACAAATATTTTTCCTTCAGGATATTGTTTACTTAAATCCATTTTTATTCCACGATATAAAAAACGACGAGAGGATGGTAAACGAGTGAGAGCAGTCAATATAAGTTTCAAATATAAAAACCATGGTATTAATTTGCCTCTATCTTCAGTACGTAGAGTTGTATTTAATACAAAATAAAGACATTCATTATGAGGTGCCCATTCCATTGTATAGAGCATTATGGAAGCTGATTCATCTTGTGTAAGACCATCAGCAGGCTTTATGTCACATCGTTGTTTAGCCACATAGACATAATCTTGAATGTCTGGTAAGGTTGAAATGAGTGGAACAACTGCTTGTTCTAGGGAAACTAAAGGCATTTCTTCATATCCACGAATAGGCATAAGCATTTTATGAAGTTCCTTAGTAATATCTGATATTCTCACATAACATTGCGTAGTCGCTCGACTATTTGTAGTCATTTTGAACAATGAAATAATGAAAATAATAAAATATCTAAAAATTAAATGCAGAAAACATACATTAGTTCTAGTATAAATCAAAACGTTATGCACTAGGCTTATTATTCTGTGATGAACAAAAATAAAGGATTAAAGACTTTTTAAAATGATGCTCTTATTGGACAAAATTTATCTTTCTAAATAAACATAAATAACTTCGTTGTCGAAAACAAGAGTGAATAAATAAATTTCAAGATACAAATCTTGATGTTTTACTTGTGTAATATTGCAACATCAAAAGTAGATGGTCGTGCTTGTTCTGTTATCAGCAACAAGAAAAAAGTCTTATCTACGAGCATAGCGTTATTGCATATTAACATGGAAATTTTATAACGGTGGCGCAGAATAAATAATGGTTCTCTATGCTTTTTCCAGTATTACATTTTATTTTTATCATTTCGAAATCAATTTTTAAAGCATGATTACGTTATCTTTAAAAGTTTTGTACAGTTTGCTGTATTTAAGTAGAACATTGGAAGTTTCTTATTTTAACACAGTAGGATAGAGAATCCACTACTCTATTGAACATATAATTTACATTCTATTTTCTGTAGTCATACACCAAAAAAAAGATCGATCTTACACGAGTGTAAAAAAAATTTGCAGATAGTTCACGTTATTTTTAATAGTTTTATTTTTCATATACAGACTACTTGTGTTATGCTTAATAGCATTCGCAATAACGCGTGTGCATCGTTTATTGAACGGTTTTTTCTGTTCATGTTGAATGAGGGCTATAGCCTTCCTCTTTCGTTCAATTCATTAAAATTTATTTCAAACAAATGCCACGTAATAAAATTTCTGATATTGTCGAAGGACGTATTCTATAACTTTTATACCAAGGATACTCCCAGCCTCGAATTGTGAGCATTTTGAAAGTTGATGGAATACATCTATCTCAACCTACTGTGTCAAATGTCAAGCGAAAGATCGGTCGTCAAAGAAATTCTGAATGGAAAATTAAGATTTATCGAAAAAACCATCACAAACAACATCTATTATTAACAAAGTCATCAAGAAATTTGATGATGAAGATCTACCAACCCAACGTACTATTGCTAAATCTCTCCGTATTAGCCAATCTACTATTTCGAACATTATCAAAGATTCAGGATTTATTCTTCGAAAAAAAAAGAAAAGTTCACAAAATTAACTTCATCAAATCTTATGAAACGTCGAGAACGATCACGTCAACTTTATCGTCGATTAGCACATCAACGATACAAAAGGTTTATTACAACAGATGAAGCTTGGTTTCATTTAGATGCAAGTAGTGATAAACGAAAAGTATGTTATATAAAAAAACTGATCCTGACTACAATCAAATGATTATTCAACAAAATACTTCTCGACCAAAATGTTTTATGATATGGGGAGGTGTATCATCTCAAGGCAAAACAACACTTCGTCTTGTTGCACCCGGTACAAAAGTTAATTCGAATTATTATATTAACAAGGTTTTGAAACCATTTTTAACGCGAGATGTACCACGTTTGTTTTCAAACAAACAAAAAAGAAAATGGTATTTTCATCAAGATTCAGCACCAAGTCATACTTCCAAAGAAACAATTCAATATTTAAATGAAAATAAAATTAATTATATTAAACCAGAAGAATGGATGCCGGCTAGTCCTGATGCTGCGCCAATGGATTATGCTATATGGGGATATTTAAAACAACGATTAAATATAACAGGTACCAAATCTCTTGAGAAATTTAAAAAAAGCTTTTGATTGAATGGAGAAAAATGAGGCAAGCCTATATTGATAAAGTATTAGCTTCTTGGTTGAAAAGAGTTTTGAAGATATATAATGTTTGTGGCTGTCATATCGAACATCGTCTATAATTGCACTGTTTTTTTGTTCATATATATGTAAAATAAAACTATTAAAAATAACGTAAATTATTTGCAAAATTTTTTTTCATACTCATTTGAGATCTATCAGTTTCTCGGTGTAGGACTACAGAAAACAGAATGCAAATTATATGTTCGATAGAGTAGTGGATGCTCTATCCTACTGTGTTAAAATAAGAAAATTTCAATGTTCTACTTAAATACAGCAAACTGCACAAAACTATTAAAGATAACGTAATCATGCTGTACTTTTTGCGGTACACATAGCTTTCGGATAAAACTCGAAGTTTCCGCATTTATTTTAAAATGAATTCAACATAACATACAGAAAATAAAGCCGCCATTGTTGAATGATTACGTCGCTTAAGACGCACTGACAAGGTACTTTGTTCAAATCTCAGTAACATCATCCATGGAATGACCTTGGACGAGTCACTAACGGCTAAGTTGTCTAAAAATGATTCATTCCATATGGGTCATTCGTGCTAACTATATCTTTAGTCAGTATGTTGGACGGAAGAGGATTCAGATACCGCCGTTTGTAAAAAGAAAAGACGATAGAATCCGACTGCATGTGAAAAACTAATAGTAATAACCGCGGTCGGCCCCTACGGGCGATAAGCCCATGGGACGTTATTATTATACAGAAAATAAGGAAAAAATTATAATTATTTGGCAAAAAGTATTTTGTTTTCATGGTAGATATTAAGCGGTCCTAATTGTTTTTATACTGTTATTTGTTTAGATGATAGAATTGAAAGAAATATCATTTATCTATAATTTTATTGTTCTTTGCATTCAATGAATTTGGTATAGAATCAAATGATGATGAATTAATTGTTTTAATTTGTGAGGATTCATAATCACTTGTTTTCATTCGTCGATGAGTAACGTATACAGATTTGATAAGAGATTTCCCTTGATAAACTTGTAGTGGTCGTGCATATTCATGAATAGAATTTAAATGATTAGTATTTTCAATTATTGACGATTGACATTTGCTTTTCAATTCTTTTCGACGTATGTTAATCACTGGAAAACTACTATGTGCTTTTTGTTTTGATATCTCATTACTTCTAATTTTCCACTTGTTCAACTTAATCCCTCTTCTTTTATATTTTTCGTCATTTTGTTTTACTTTCTTCTGTGCAACGCTATAATCATCTACATTTGTTCTCAATGTTGTATTGGTGAAACTATCACATAGTGTTCTACAGATATTTTTATTGAAAACATTGCATAAATTTGAATTGATATATGTCGAAGAGGAGACATCGTAATAATTAGATTCTTTCCGCCAATAACAATCTAGATCAAGGCATCGATCAATATGATAAAATTCACATGTATCCTGATATTTGCGATTATTGACGAGAACACCAAACGGCCTAGAGAAAAAATTCATTCATGATGAATAAAAATGATAATGTGCAATCAGACCAGCAACAACGCCAACATAAGTAACAACACCAACTCATTGCTCCAATAAGTGTCAAACTTATGATGACATGAATGAGTGGCCAATAAATAAAATTAGCTAAAACAATATAAAAAATTTCAATTTTAGGATTTTAACTAATAATGAGGTTACTGACAATCTGGTGTTTTAGTTGTTGTACTGAAATAAATGTCACTAGGATCAGTAGATGCATCAGTTCTTGAGACAATGTGAACAAGAAATTGAACAGGTATTGAACTAAGTGGAGTTGTACTTGATACATTGATAAAATCTTCAATCTATAAATAAAACAATATAATACACATAAAATAAAATAGTGGTTGACCAACCATGATTGTCACTGCGTACCAATCATCAATTTTATAACCAGTAATTATAATTGTACAATTAGGATAGATAGTAGTATTTGATGGTAATGAATCCGGTGGACAAACGTCACCACATTCATTGACTGTTACATTTGTTGACCAACGACAACGAGTAAGATCTCCATCTACATCCATAACTGGCACATTGATAACTGTTGAAATATTGACAGGAATATTAACAGGAGATATGAGAGTAGCCATTGGAGCATTGTTATACAGACCATTATCAGATCTCGTTGCTACGATTATGCGCATTGAGATGTACCAATTAGCACTTGGAGCTGTTGCAAGTGGACGCCAACCATATGATTGAAAAGCTACTGAAAAATCGTCGCCTGCTTGTAAAAAGACTATGTCTGAACGTTGACTATAAGTTATATTCAATGGTATAGAAATGTTTGTACAAAGAGGCACAATACTTGGAGGTATATATCCAAGGGAGCCATTACCACAACTTGCGATACAGCCGAGCACTTGAGTTGCAAGATTTGTATAAGCCCCAAGAGAAATCGACTGATTTGTAGCTATCATAGCATCTGTACATAATATACGCGGATAAACCCAATGATAAGTTTGTGTAATAACAATGGCAACAGATGTTCCAGTAGCTGATTGATTAAGTGGATGCCATGTCATAGTACCTCCAAGAAAATGATACGATTTGACGATGAACAATAAACAAAAAAAATGAATGAAACGGATGATGCAGGTCATTATGATACAGACTTGTAGAACAATCGATGAAATAATATAATGAATATTGAAAACATTTTGTACATTTATATGAGCTCTTTATGGAATCCATAATAAATAACTTGATTATTTTTTTCCTTGCTTGATTTAATGTAATCTAAAATTTGGAATGCATTTACATGTCATCAATATGCTGATTTTCGATCCAATGAATATAGATTCTCATATGAAGTTGAAAAATTGACAGGGTAAATCAAGAGCATAGGCGGCGGAGCCTGTAGGCTGGGTAAGGCTCAGCCTTGCCCGAACAAGAAATTTGATGTGTAAACTCATTGAGATTCAACTTTATTGTCAAGAAGAATCTTCTTTAAATACAAAGATTGGTTCTTTTTGTGTGTTTGTATCTATTTTCGGATGTAAAAAAAAACTAAGAGAACTGAGATGACACTGAAGCTAATCAGCTATGTCATTGTGATTCTAGGCGATATCTTTTATCTTATTTACACAAAATGGTATGTAACCTAAACTAATCGCAAGATTTTATGATTAAAAGGGGATAGAACAGAATTAGACAGAACTGACCAGATTTTTTCTCTTTTGTGATATTATCACCTATTCGATTCTATTGATTGGAATATATTTTTAATGTTAAAACCTTAACAAAATTCCTTTCAGAAAAATATTAAATCAATGCAGTCTGAAAAAAAATATTTTAATACTTATTTAAATTTTAAGTTCTCCTATTCTTTACATGCACTCAACGTTATAAATTTGTAGGAGTGAAAGAAGGTTACGATAATATTCTTCTTGTCTCTCCGATGAAAATATAATTGAAATTAATAGAAGTATAGGTATCAGAAAAGCTACTCTCTTTCGAGTATAGTATGAATACCAATATTTTAGAGTCTAACCTATGAATCCTTGAATATATTACGAAAAAAGCAAAAGATCAAACATCATCTGATTCTACACAAAATTCTACAGAAGAACTTGCTTTAGTTGATCCCATTAGTCTCTTCACATGCTCAAATAATGAGCCTGAGCATCAATCTCAATCTCGTTGTAGCTCTGATAAATTATCACCTACAAATACTATCGAATCATCTCCACAATTAATAAACTCATCATTATCACGTTCATCTGTTCAAAATGCGCCATTTATTTCGAAATTTGAACTTCACTGTTGTAGTTCCTCAATATCATACTATCCTGTAGAAGATGAACTAATTTCGACCATAATAGACAAGCGCTCATGCCAAAAAAGTAGTTTATTAACCCTTTCAATCCCGACATGTTTTTGCGTTCTGCACGAGTAGGAGAAAAGATAATATAATCCCTCTCTCTTGCGCTCAGTTATCACGATCATATGTGTTCTAAATCTAGATTCATTATTCACAACCATACGAATCGATTTTCGTTTGAACATATCATATTATATTTGTCGTCTAAAAAGACGAAAGAACGCAAAATAATTCTTTTTCGTTCTGTATGTCACCTCGTAGATGACATGCGGTATTAAAAGGGTTAATTATCTTTGGCTAACGTTTTGTAAAGTGAGTCTCATAGACAAAAAGCAAAATGCAATCTTAATTCAAAACGTGATTTTAAACTGATTTCTTATCTATTCAGACTCGAAAAAAACAGTGGCGGATCCAGAGAACTTACTAGGGAGGTGTGGATGACCAGAAAGAATTACTTATGCTAGTAAGGAATAAATATTTTTCGCTCGAGGAAGTGCAGTCGTACCCCCTACCCCTGGATCCGCCACTGGAAAAAAGTGTTTTGTTTTTCATGTCGTATAGCATTTGAAAGTAAAATTCAACCACATATAACAAAAATACATCCCACTCATATAGTTTTTGAAAATTTATGTTTCTCTAACGATTGAGAACTCCTTTGATGAAGAAAGTAGCAAAACAGTACACAATTTTTGATAACTACAACACAAATAAATAGTTCGAATGGGCTTATTAAAAGTATTCTCAATTCTATAGTAAAATGATGAAAAAAGGTTTGGTTAAGATAGCAAATAAGTTTTGACTGAGCCTTACCCCATTTGAAAACGTTCCGCCGCCCTTGATCAGAAATGTCATGAACCATTCTCTGTACGCATACATATGACAATCCATACGTATGCATCAATTGGCACGAATGATTAGCTAAAAAGAAGTGACTGGAGTCGGATACGAACCCACAACCTTTCGATAATATGTCGGACGATCTGCCAATTGAGCTATTTTGAGGGTATGAGAATGAATCAGAAGCACACCGTGATCGCTATTTCGACTTTGCTCAACGATCTCGTCAGACGCTTTTATTTATAGTTGTACATATATACACAGATTCTGTGACGTTCTAATGATCTGAGGATCACAAACAAGACATCCGTACGTATATACAACCGACATATACATTTTTGGAAGGAAAACAATAGGTACAGTTACGTTAGTGGTAGTGGTGGCGCCAGAATTTTGGGCTGGGGCTCAGCCTCCTTCATCTCCTAGCTTCAGCACTAATCAGTGATGAGTTAAGCATACTGTTATTGCGATTTCGATCTTGCGCAAGGATCTCATGAGAGGGTTTGATTTATACTTGTACACATGTACATAGATTCTATTCTAATGATCGCCAAGATCACAAACAGAACACTCATATATATATATATATATGTATATGTATATACGCAACTAACCTATACATTTTCAAAATGAAAAACAAAAGGTACTGGTTAAGTGTGCTCGGAAATCGTGATTCTACATGAAAAACTGATTCCTTAGTAGATAAATTTAGTCGATCGAATTTTGACACAGTTCCATTGTTGATTTTAGTTCATTGAACGAAAGAAACATAAATGAAAAAACCAAAGTATGTTAGCAAAGACACAGAAGTCTGAAAGTTTCAAATTAATAACTGAAATTCTCCGAATATTGATTTTCACCGATTTTTATGGTATTGGGCGCGAAACATGTTTTTCTTACATTGTAAATTAGAAAATGCAACTTTTATTTCTTTTTTTCGGACTTCTCTCCTCAACAAATGCTCAGTGTAGCTCTGGATTAGGCTTTGAAGTTCATTACACGCTTCGAGATACGATACCAATCGGTAGTAAGTCACATAACGAAAATGTGGAAAATTTCGATTAGAATTGATTATTTTATCGGTGAAATTCGAGCCAAATAATTGTGCTTTTAATCCGATTCAAACCTAGTTTTTAAGCTTTAAAGATAAATTTGTTTTGATTTTAATCGATTTTAAAATGCAGTTTTGATTGATCAGACTTTATAAATCGTTTACAAGTCAACTAAAAACAACTGCACTGAGTTGAGCTAGGCCAGACCAGGCGAATACGAATAACTTTGGACTGCGGTACAAATGAGTTAGTAGTAAGCGGCCCGATTTCGAGGTCTGGAGAGTATATAGCCATAATGTTGTTGATTATGCTATATGACAATGTCAAAAAAATTGGCTTATATCAAAGTATCGCTAAAGTCATAGCATGGGCGCTAACACTTGGCGATTCAGTATTATTTCACCCGTGTATTGACTTTGTGTTGTTTTTCTTGTAAGTTGGCAAAAAATTCGTTGATGATGACCAACAAAGTGCGCCATTCTCTATTTTCTTATCAGATATTTACTATACAGACGACGGCTGATATTCAAGTATGCTGTGTGCAAATACATCGACGTTTTGCGCAAGAAAAGAACAAAAGTGTGTTTGTCAACCAATTTTGTTCTCTCTCTTTCTACGAATAACCAGAGATACAGAATCTGTTGTAAAAAGCAAGAATTTCTCCCACCGTTAAAATTTTTTTCGAAAAACTTCCACAGCTAAAAGTATTAAAATACCTGGCCTTCTGTGGATTATACATCTATAAGCAAAGAGCATCGAAAAAGAACTACTTAAAACAAATAGCGTGACTTAAAAAAAACAACGCGCTCTATTAATTATCGATTGATTTTGGTAATCTTGGTAATTGTTTTTTCTCAAATGATTTAGTATAACACAGCCAGGTGGTAGAAGTTTCCATGTTTAATATTGTTCACTCTTTTTTAAAAATTAATCAATTCTAATCCTTCTTGCTGTTGAAATAATTATCCAGTGAACGTTTGATAAATGCATCAGCGAGATACAACGGGAGCATTCCAGTGAAGCAGCACTTCATTATCTAACGAATCATGATGTAATGAACGGTTGCTATGAATATGTCCTTTTAAAATTGACGCTACTGATTCACATATCGCTTTGCCTTTAATTTTGAGTATCATTAATGAATGAAAGTAGAGAAAGTCATTGATACCGTCGGATAAATCTGTACTTGTATAAAATCTTTTAATATCACAAAAGCGAGAAGCTCATAGGTAGAAACATTCCAGCTTGTGTTTTTTTTCAAATGAAAAAGAGCTATTTTTCGAAACGTTCCCAGACTCAAAAATTTTCCACCATTCCCCTACCGCGCTGTGCCGCAAACGGATAGATTCTGCATCTCTGTTCAAAACTTTGATGAGATTAGTAAATTTTACTACATTTGACCATTGCTATGTTCGCACAAAATTATCGTAGATTCTGGTCTTTTATCTTAAATAATCATTGATTATATTTTCTAGAAAAACCAACAACAGTACTAGTTAGAACAAGTATACCTCGATCTCAGATTTAAATTTCTCACTCTGAATTAACTTAGGCTACGTTTTCTGGTATTTTTTAATAATTAGCAATTAGTTAACAAATACTAACCTTCGATTCGGAGTCTGACTATCAATTAACTGTAGCTCATTTTTTCAGAAAATATTAATAATTAATTAAATTAGATGGTCCCGGATTTGGTTTCTTCACCCTCGGTTACCCTTTCGTCAAGTTTTTTGGAAAATATTATCCCTTTTGTCCTTCAATTAATCTATGGTGAATCAGTGAAGTGCGGACACACAAGCAAGCAGACAATTTATGTTTATTGGACTCTTCTCTACGAGAAAGAGAATTAGAATTCTATCTTAACACCAGATTACTGTTTACAAAATTGTTAACTCTTATAATTTTCTTTTGAAGTTTGAGATTTAATTCTATTTTATTTCAATGTAGATATAAAATCACCCTCACCCTCACTCTCGAGACCTCCTCTTAAATAAAACAGAAATCATTAATGAAATTTCATTCGTTGGTAAATGTCTTAGAAACTCATATATTGAATCATTTTTTAATGACGCAATCATATAAATATGTTACAGCAATCTATTCATGAATAATATTGATATCATAGTTAATAATAAGTCATTATGATTCATATTCCGTATCTTTTATCCTCTATTTGTTGAATATGTCTGTGTGGGTACGTATATATTGTCATAGGTTTTTCTCTCATTACCTTTGATATTATATAGTTTGTTTTTATCTATATACTAGACTATTTGAGAGTCGTGATATTAGTTTTTTCTTTTGTTAACTGAAAATTAATATTAAAAATATGGTTATTGAAAAATTTCTTTTTCCTGCTCCAAATCCCCCTCATTACACATTAACATCACATGATGATCATTTAATTTGGTTACCAACTGAACATAATTTACCTGAAATCTCAAAAATTCCGTGTATGATTTATTCTCCATCTCGTCAAGCAAAATTTTTTATGATATTCTCTCATGGAAATGGTTGTGATATTGGTACAATGGATACATTTATGAAAATATTATCTGAAGAACTTAATACTCATATACTTATTTTTGAATATCCAACTTATGGATTATGTCAAGGATCAATCGATGTAAACAAAACAACAATTAATAATCATGCTGAATGTGCTTATTCATTTGTTCATGAAACACTTCATTGGCCAACAGATAGAATTCTTATATATGGACATTCAATTGGAACTGGACCAGCATGTCATATAGCATCAACAAAATCTATTGGTGGACTTATTCTTCAATCACCATATACATCAATTCAAAATGTTATTAAAGAATTTATTGGTTTTTCAGGATATTTATTTGGTAATTCGTATTGGAATAATCTTCAATCAATGGAATATATTAATTGTTCAATATTATTTATACATGGTGAACGTGATACTTTAATTCCATCAGAACATTCAAAAATATTATATAATTCATTGGATCATATTGAAAACAAACAAATACGTTTACTTCCAGATGATGATCATAATTCAATATCATATTCAACGTCTTTATCATGTGTAAAATCATTTCTCGAACAATTTTTTCCACCATCAAATCAATTATTACCTCAAATAAACCTAGATCATCAATTGCGAATACCACCAAAAATAATCCAAACTTCATCATCTACATTCTCTTATAATCCCTTCACATCTCTTTTCAATCTTTCTGCAGCATCAATCAATGTTACACAATCTGTATACAATTCTATGTTTTCAAATCAAAACAAAAATCAATAAATTTTTTTATTTTGCATAAACTTAAACAAAAAACAAATATTTATATAATTTATCTTTATTCAATATATCTTAAATGGTTTTGGGTACTCTTACACAGTATTAAATTCATTTTTTCGATTTCAAATAATTTTTAAAATCTCAAAACTCAACTAGGTCGAATTTGTATAAACGACGATAAAATAAATTATATATTGAACTACTTATTATAGTTATAATCAATTTTGTAACTTGTTTATTGTTTCTTTTTTATAAAATTACTAGCGATAGTACCCGACGTTGCTCGGGAAATCTCCATACTGGAAACTTATCATGTCAGAAAACCACAGAAGATGTATAGAAGGCTTGATTAAGATATTTTCATCTATTATTACTACATATCCCGCCGTGCATACACTTATATTCATTTTTAAATCGGATAACTCAGCAAGTAGTGTGGGGGCATAAAAGTCTTTCTCTTCACTTATGTGTATTTCCGTATTTTATACAAATACCCAGTGCAAAAAACTAACACTAACAGATGGATATTCTAACAATGGCAGCATATGTCCCGAAGTTTTTAAAAAACTAGGAGAAATTGTAATGTATCATAACTTGTTGTGAAATTTCAGCCCAATCCTCTCGCCAGTCATCCTGATCCCTTTTGACCTTCCTCGAGATCTAACAGTATGCCATAAAAAGTTTGACACCATCAACCCATGCCGTGTCCAAATGCATAAAAAACAGATAAGCAGACAAACTTTCCCCTTTATATATATAGATTAGAAACATCCGATTTTCTAATTTAAACCAAAGAATCCACGATAAAAAACGATTAATCTTAGAATCATAACAGATTCGCGAAATTTCTGGAAAATTAACGCAAAATTCATTGCGATAGAAATTCAGTAAAATTTCACCCATACGCCTCCTCCCTACTCCTATTAATAGTAACAGCATTCTTTAAAGAAGCCTCTGAACTCAAAGAAGCACCATGGAAAGTTTCGCAATCTTAGCTAATACAGCACTATCTGGATGAGACTTCACCCACACCCTTGGTGGTTGATCCAACCATGACCTTCCTCAGGACGTAGAGAAGTATTGTGCAAAATTTGGTGACGCTAGCTTTTACCGGGTTTGAGTTATAAACGAACAGACAAACAAACAGACAAACTTTCTTTTTTCTATATATAGATTACATTTTATTATCATATATGTTCTTGAAAATGCAATACATGCATTTAACCATTGATCCATATTAAGACATAAATAGAATGATCGATTCCAAATTAATTACATTTGTGCTAAAATTTTAATGCACATTAGATCAGTGTTAGTAAAATTGAAATTAATGAACCAAATAAATCTAATTCACAAGCTACTTTTGGTAATTTTTGATTTTTAAATGTTATTGAAAGTATAGGGTGAATCCATGGGAAACGTACCACTTTATACATGACTTTCTCAGATTCGGCTGAAAATTTCAGGATTTGTACAGCTCGGTGACCTGATCATTTTGATACCAAATTATCATAGATTTGAATGTAGTTAAGGTTAGAACTACCCTAAATAAAATTAAATAAATTTAGCATAAAATATGCTAAAATTGGAAAATCCTGTTTTTTTCGAAAACAGTCCGAGACAATTTTCTCCCTTATTTTACAATGAAATACCAACAATCTATATATATTCTGGTAGCTCGTCTTCAGCTCTATCGATCCATATATAAGGGAAATAGTTTAGTCTAAAAAAGTAGATCTTTGATTGATGGGACCGTCGATGGACCACTACCTAAACTTGATCTGTAAATAGCAACCCTCTTCCAAAGTTGGGTGAATGGTGCTATATCAAGTTTTGTAGAGCGTTACTTGTTCTATCTCCCCACTCGGTTAAGATTCTAGTCGGTTCGGGAGCCAAAATGTTTAAACATTGCTATTATATGGGTGATTTCAGAGGTTATTCGAGGATTTTTTCGAGAAACATTCTATGGAATGAGCTGAAAATCGGTTTACTTTCGAAATATTCAATGTCGTCGCACACCAAAATCTATTACATATCAGGTTCACCATCTTTAATTAACTTCTCATTCATTTTATCTACTTTGTCAACCTACCTGCAAAATCCTTGTGAAAAAATTCCTATTGATTTCCATATAATATACTAAGAAAAAACTAGTATATTCAGGACATAATTGATCGCGAACCAAATTGTTGTCTGTATATGCATTAGATTAAAGAATATCTTTCTCAAGAATACAGAATACTTCACTTAAGATAAAGTTATTTGCCTCACACTCATATCAGTATACTATATAATAAGCTGAACATTGAATAGGTGACATTGAAAATTGTTTAATGATGTAAGATGTATTAGTATCGAATAAACGTTCAACTGCATTCTTGAGATAAAGAGAAATACAAACTTTCGAGAGGAGTCAGAAAACCTTTGAGATTCATGCATTCTCTCACTAAAATATTTCAGAAAGTTTCATTGAAATGAGCGTGATAACATTGAAGATTATATAGTGTAATACTTTTTTCGATAGATTACAACCATAGAGTGACACGAATAGAAAAGAAATGGCTAGTGATATCTGACACACTTCTTTCTCTTCTAGTAGAGACCTATTTATCTACAAATTTTCGACTCCTTCCAGTGTTTCTCGAAAAAATCCTTGAATAACCTCTGAAATCACCCATATAATAGCAATGTTTAAACATTTTGGCTCTCGAACCGACTAGAATCTTAACCGACTGGAAAGATTTATATACCAGAAGATAGAGCAAGTGACGCTCTACACAACCTGGTATAGCACCATCCACCCAACTTTGGAAGAGGGTTGCTATTTGCAGATCAAGTTTAGGTAGTGGTTCATCGACAGTTCCATCAATCAAAGATCTACTTTTTTTAGACTAAACTATTTCATTTATATATGGATCGATACAGCTGAAGACGAGCTACCAGAATATATATAGACTGTTGGTATTTCATTGTAAAATAAGGGAGAAAATTGTCTCGGACTGTTTTCGAAAAAAACAGGATTTTCCAATTTTAGCATATTTTATGCTAAATTTACTTAATCTTATTCAGGGTAATTCTAACCCTAACTACATTCAAATCTATGATAATTTGGTATCAAAATGATCAGGTCACCGAGCTGTACAAATCCTGAAATTTTCAGCCAATTCTGAGAAAGCCATGTATAAAGTGGTACGTTTCCCATGAATTCACCCAGTTCTTTTTGCTCAATTACTTGAGCTTCCCATACACACTGACTAACTACGTACTAACTACAGTAGCTCTATGGTATGTCGACAATGTAATCAGCATACTATCGGATGGGTGATTCGAGACAAACAGGTGTTATTGACGTGTCTAGGGTCATACCATGACTGGTAGCATTGAGATTCGAACACAGTACCTTATGAGTACCTGTCGAACAACATAACCACTCAGCCATGACGGCATGATAAATCCAAATAAGATTCTGATAGCAATCGGATTTTTTTTAGAGAAAAAGTATTGAACTCTCTAGTTTAGTAGAAAAAGGTAGTTGGAACTGTCTCCGACCCTAACATGATATGAAATAAACTTTTCTGATTGTCCTGAACAGTCTCATATATTGTTGAACGAGAAACTAAATGAGAAAGGTCATATGTCATGGTAGTCAGGCGCAGTCAAAAATCGTCTGCAAATTTCTGTAAAATCTCTAAAAACGGAAATCTCGAAAGAAAAAAATCTTGGAAAAGAATTTGAAAGTGAAAGTCTAGAACTTCGATGTGTTCCTTCAACCTCACCTTCACACTAAACCTTGAATTTCCAAGATTTTTATCGTTTGTAGGTATAAAATGTTGTTGTAATTCATATCAATATCCGGTCGCAAACCACAGCTTTTCTTTAGGTTTCTTGAAAGGAACTTACAATGTCATATCATAATATAGAAAATGGTGTGGTGAGGTGTAGAAAAATAAAATGTTTCAGTAAAGCATAGTGTTATACATAAACAAAATGATGTATACAAACAAAACAAAATGAGAACGGGATGGAAAAAAGTGAGTATAAATCTCTAGCAACTATGACGAATTTCCTTGATCTGATCGACAATGATCTGATGTAAATTCTCGTTTTCAATTTCTATGATATATCTATAGTCATGGCGAGAAATAGCCAGACGAAGACCATATATACGGCTATCTCCGATTTCACGGATCTCGTCGATGAGGAACATACCTAGTGTTCTTGTAAATAGAACAAGAAATTTGCATAGAGTTCGAATATCATCAAGAGGATGAGATGCGTCGTTTCTCCGTGCAATAAGGTCGAACGATTTCTCAACCAGAAGAAGAAGGCTTTCACCATAATCCACAAATAAATCAACTAGATAAAATCTTGACATTTTTTTTAGGTTGTCGCACACATCTAATATAAACGAGACAATGGTTGTTGCATCCAAGAAAGGTAGGTTGAAGTGCTCTTCTTCGATCATATCCATTAATTTATTCATAGTTACGATAGTATTTAGTTGACCAGTATCGCTGAGTCGCAGTCGGTCATTTAATGTCTGAACAATGAAAGGTGTCAATAGATGGAGCTCTATGGCCAGGTTTATGTCGTACGCTTCAGAATAGAAAGTAAATCCTTTTTCGATGGCGCCAATAATTTGACTTTCACATGAACGAAGCCATGCTGTAGTATCTTTCGGCAATGGCAATGGAAAGTAGCATTCCAAAAGGGTACTATCCATTATATTTGACGTCTTCGAGAAAATTTCAGCTACCTTTTTAACTAATTCTTCATTTGAAGAAGGTGTCTTGATGACCGAGCGTGCCATTAAAACGTCTTTATTAAAACGTAGTGTTTCGATTATTTCAGTAGTTATTGTGTTTCGCTGAAAACAGTGAAGTATTGTATCAAAGCAATGACGTACTTCGCCAAACTGCTGACTAAGATGAAAAGATATATTATTCTCTTTTTTCAGGTAGTCATATAGGTCGTCGATATGATGACGGATCGCATCAAGTCCTTTATTGAAAATGAGAGAGAATTTTTTGATGGTTGTATTACAGTCATCAAAAGCATCAGTTTTGTCCTCCGAAAGAAAGTGTGAACGAAAGTTGGTAAATAGGCAATGTTTGTTTTCACAACACATATAGTGATAAACAAGTTTAATAAGATGCAATTGATTATCGATGTTGACGAGACAATGGTCTCTGGCTTTCGAACGAGGATGGAGTGCATCATTTTGACGAAATATCTCATCCATTTGGCGAATGAGACTGAGAAGCTGACAAAATTCTGTTTGTGGATGCGAATCAAGTGCATCATGATGATTATGGCCGAAAAGATGATCATCTCTTCTTTCTGAATATTGATAGAGCATCTGTGATAGAACGATCTCGGTTTCACAAGAGGAGGAAAAACTGGAAAACAGATATCGAAAACCGTAATTAAATAGCCACATATTGTCGTCAATTTTTGGAGTGTCTGATAAACTGTTTATTTTACTAGTGCACTCATAGACATAAAGCCAAGACTTAAGCTCGAAAACAGCTTCATTTTGAGTTGTATAATGGTTGAATATATTATGTCGAATAAATTGCAGTAATTCCTCACGATCATATCGAGACAGAAAGAAGAAACGAGATATCAGGTTGCCGATAAGTTTGAAGGCAGACGTACAACATTCATAATACTTGTCGTCAACGTCCGAATTAAGTCTTTCACATTCATCTCTGAGATTGGATAAAACCTGTGCAATGTGCACTACCTCTGCTTCACAATTTGCTCTGTTGTACCAGTCGGGGTGTTCGTGATTGAAGCCCAATTTCTGCCTGATAACCTCGAAATCCTGTGTGGGATCGCCAGTATCATGTCGCAAAGTATTCGTGTATTTTTGTAGCTCACTTGCAGTAATTACAATAGTTCGGCACTGACTGTTGTCGCACCGTCCAGGTGATGATAAGTATCTGACGTTCACTTGAATATCTGGGGATGGTACGATCAACCATTTGCTCTGAATGACTTTCCAACGTCTTTCAGCTAGTGGGTGTTTCTTTGCTAGCTCTTCCACAAACATTTTTACGACAGCTTTACCATCACGGTAAAGTAATGTACTCAAATACCGTACGGATTGTCTAATAAGGAAATCATTATCATCTCCGTCTGACATAATCGAGACGAAGAAGCTAGCCAAAAAGTATTCAGCAAACGTATGATGAATGAATTGTACAGTATCAGTTTTATTATTCCACTGAGCTAAACCACCTCCATTCAATAATGTAACGTTTTCTGCCGATAATAGCTCCATACGTGAACTTTTATACATTTCACAGAATGTACGGGATGGTAGAAGGGAACAACTTGCACGTTCATGAACCTTCATAAAAATTTTCCTCATTGACTCACTAAATGGATTCTTCTCAGAAAGGCCAAGCTTTTCTAGGTAGATTCTATACTTTATATCCACAAATTTGGTAAATAGAGTCACTAGGCCAATCGTCGCTGATGGTTGTATATCGTTTTCTTTACGTAGCTTGTATATCTCAGCCATAATACGGCACAGTAAGGGTGTTCCTAATAACTGATACACACTGTTATCCATATTCTTCTTCAGTTGATATAGTAGCTGTACAACGTGCATTTTTCGAGCGCTCGAGGCACTATTCCAATAATTCTGCAGATAATTAATTATATTTTCATTTGTGAATGGTTCAAAGCCATACATAAGGAGAGAAAAGTCCGTTTTTAGATCCTGGAGTGCATGATGACGTGTTGTTATGATAATGTCAGCTGTGGCTACGTTATTCAGTAGAAATCGAATCATCTCAATGAGCTTTTTCTTTCCACTATCACTAATTTCGTCGAAGCCATCGAAGACAATAAGAAGTGTATGTTTATCCGAGAGATACTTAAGAAATCGATAGAAAAAATGTTCAGAGAGCGAATCGTTTTTGGATTGAGTACGAGAGAAAAGTAGAACAAGTAGCTCAAGCGCCTGCTCGAGCGTGTTAATATTGGCTTTACTCAAAATATTTTCGTGATCACTTAGATGGACTAATATTCGCCATGCAAACGTTGATGAAGATAAGTTGTTTCGGGTTTTGATACTAGCAACTTGACGACTGATGAAAAACGATTTTCCCATTCCCGGACCAGCAGCAATCACTGTGAATGAGTTTGTCAGCGCAAAATTGCTCTCTTCGATGCGTTCGTGCTCATTATCATGAATAAATTTGTTTATCTGTGGATCATTTGTGACAAAGTATGATGCTTGTAACAGCCAAATCATTTTTTCCTTTGAACCAACCACTTCTACCAAATGAACAGCGCGTGAAGTACTCTCAGATCGTCGAATATTGACGATAGCATTCTGTCGCTGCTCAGCATTGAATTCATCAGTCAAAATTCGGAATGGTGATGATAATTCGGGTATTTCACTCTTAAAAAGTTGGATTTCTTTATGTTTGGTTATCAGTTCTTGTGCGGTGATTCCTTTTATAGTTACAATTAGAAATAGATTTTGTTTGAAAAAGTTCTCATTCTGATTACAATGATATTCACATAGTAAATCCTTCCATTTGAGCTGATTGAAGAGCTGCAGTGTACGGTGTATGTAGGGAGGCTGTTTCCAACAGACATTTTCAGTCTCGACAGAAAAAAATGTATTGAGTGGATCTTGAATAAGTGTGGCCGAAAGCGGCTCACCGATATTGATTATGTCTTTTATCAATAACTCTTGTAATACACATGTACTAAATAACTGGTTGATCTGTTCATCTTGAATTGGTTCCACAAAACAAGCTAAACAAATCAA
Source organism: Macrotrachela quadricornifera (assembly GCA_022393335.1). NCBI lineage: Eukaryota > Metazoa > Rotifera > Eurotatoria > Philodinida > Philodinidae > Macrotrachela > Macrotrachela quadricornifera. The sequence goes on from JAJEKB010019719.1 coordinate 92,923, forward strand.
TGTTCCATCTTGAAGTGAAATCGTTTTAGTTTCCCATGAATAGATATCCTTCAAATGCAATAGGCTAGCTGGTTGGCAGGAGCATGTATTGTCAGGAGTGTGGTACGGCAAGATAAATACAACTTTATGCGGTACTTTGATTCTAGATACCTGTTTTTTTAATGAGTGATTAGATTGATCACAGTCGACCAGTAGCCAAGCATTTTCATTGTTCGACGAAAAGTTAGGGAGCATATTTTCAAAATCTTGTGTCATTAAATGATTTAAGATACAAAGAAAAATACAATGCTCGTCCACATTATATTGACTAATTAGCAAGTGATATATTTGTGCCATTGTCCAACGTGTCGGTTGTCCGAGTGGTGAGTTACAGTAAAATAATTTGTTCTCTTTCTGAGAGACAAAAATGTGAAAATCTTCGTTTTCTTGCGTATGTAATAGTTTTGGCCAAACGTTATTTGTATCCGTCTTAACAGAGAATGTGAGACCACTTAAAAAAAGTGATTGATCACTGTTGAAAATCCGTGCGAGGACAGTTTCAATCTCATATCGATCGAGATATTTGCATTTTTTAGTATCTTTGACAGAGGTCAGTCGATTTAACAGCCATCCATTAAATTGATCGACTTCACTTTTCTGAGTCGTTCCTTTTCTCCCGTTATGAGAATATAGTCGATCGGCTAGAGTTTTATTGAGTTCATTCTGATCGGGAAAAGCGACAGCGAATAGCAGTGGACACTCGGCTTCGTAATCATCAACACCAAACAGATCGTGCAGAAGTTCGCCAGACACCTGATTGAACGTATTGTAGCCATCAGTTCTCATTAGCCATGACACGTCTTTCGATGAAAATAACTTAAATTGATATTTACCGAACGAAGAATTATCAAGTTGAACATTAGTACATAAAATTATATTCTCAATCTCACACTTTCCTCGTGCTTGCGAAGGTCCAAAATTGTTATCGATTATTTTTTTTCGAATGGTAGTGAGATTTTGATAGTATTTAGCAATACTAAACGGAGCTTTCTTGTCTTTATCCTTTAGATCGCCCAATGTAATAGTACTAGTATTGTCATTACGATGTTTGCATTGTATAAGCAAGCATTTATATTGCTTTTGATTAGGTGAAGAACGATAAAAGAAGACGACATCGTCAAAAGCGCCAGCGTCTATCATACCAGACGCTGCAAAAAATTCACATTGTTTATTTGTTAGTGCATTCAGACAGCAGAGTGCGAGAACTTGTAATTCGAATACGGTACCGTGAACATTCGCCTGTATGCCTCTTCCTTCGTATGTATCTTCGTTGTTGTTACTTTTGGCTGCAGAACCTTGGTTATTTTTTGTCACTCGACTCATTTTCGTCAAAAACTGATTTCATATGAGGACAATTTGAATCGGATTTTTTTAAACGTATGTGGGTAGATTAAGGCTAAACTTACTTAAGTTACGGCTCCTAACGTTTTCGCTTGTGTAATAAATAAGACGCGTTCGATTCGCAAGTATGCGAAAATGTAGATTGTGAGAGCGCGAAAAAATCTTGCGACGCTATTTGCTCCAACAACAAACAGAGCATCAATAGAACGACAAAGCATATCGCAGTAACATTGTTATCAGCAGATTACCTATAATCCGTCGAACGATGAAATTTAAAACCAGAAAACAAATATGCCAAAAGAAGAGCAAAAAGAAAACGAAAATAATACAGAAAGAGAAAAGCCGTCAGACATATCACCACTATATTAGCATTCCATGCAACCTCTTTGTTCTTTTCTTTTAAACATTTTCTGTGTGACTCCCATTATTGTGTGACTGTGCCGATAAGCGGCTCACTCTTACACAGACCTCGCCATACTCTGTCTTGCTATACCATTGGGTGACGTAAATGAATTAAGCTTCCCCCTTTAGAAAAATGGCTCTTTTCGAAAATAAATCAATATTGAATTTTTACTATAACCTACGATGCAAAAGTAATTGCCGAAATGTCGAGACATGGTTCTTTGCTCAGGAACATCGCAGAGAGTCAATTTTTTTTTTATTAGAAAGAGCAAGATCTGAACTACAATTTCATACCAGCCATTTTGTTCCAGAAGATATACGTGAAGAAAGAAAAGCTTAAAAGCACAGACCTCTAAAAAAGTTCTTGCAACTTTATCAGAGAATAGCATCATTTTTTGCATTTCTACTAAATTATTTAATACCAGAAAACGATGAAGAAAAACTTACAATGGTAGTTTCTATAGCATAAAAGGTGCTCTTTGCAATCGTGTATGAGAAGTTTAATTTGCTTCTGGTTTTAATAGGAACATGTTGTTTTTTCTGGAAGCGACTGAACAATTCAGTTAATCTCATTACCTGTCCGCGTTGAAGTGGTAAAAAATACTTATTGAACGGGTTTTCTTTTGTTAAGTTCTTTAAATCTCACAGATCCCAAACAAATGCTGCAAAACAAATCGATTTTATGTAAGGTTTCTCGAGATGGTAGCCGATATTCTTTTTGGCTAATAGTTCTTAAAAAAAGATCCTTTTTACGGAAATTCCAGATTTCAAATCTTTTCGATCAACGAGCTTAGAGTGAATCTAAAATATTTTAACAAAGCTAATTTTAATAAAAATTTTTACGCGCTACACTCTAGCGTTTTTTTATGGAAGTTTAGCCCGTTTAGCCTAAAATAACCTAGAAACACACACTTTCCAATTGTCAAAAAAGTTGCAAAAACCTTTTTAGAGGTGTGTGCTTTTAAGCTTTTCTTTCTTCACGTATATGTTCTGGAACAAAATGGCTGGTGTAAAACTGTAGTTCAGATCTTGCTCTTTCTAGTAAAAAAAATTTGACTTTCTACGATGTTCCTAAGCGAAGAACCATGTCTCGATATTTCGGCAATTACTTTTGCATCGCAGGTTAGAAAGATACACCGAGATTTTCTCTTTCAGAATATGCATGGTTTTTGAAACATGACTAGGTTTAAAAAGACTTGTTTTAAGAAATTTCCACCCTACCCGAGCAGACAAAAATTTGGAAAAACGCGTGAAAACTCTATAAAAAATTTAGCCGTGTTTCGGTGACAATCGCGGTCCCCGATTGTCATCCGAAAACGCCGTAAATAAAATGCCATTAAAACGCGATATTTTTTTATGATATTGATTTTATGATTACAATTCACAACAAGTTTTTAGAGGTCCATTATCTGAATAAAATACTAGGCGTGAACACGTATTATTTTTCATACCAGTTGTGTTTGGCAATCGGGAACCGCGATTGCAACAGAAACACGACCGCAAAAAAACACCGTGTAAATATTGACTTTATATAGACAGGATTCTTCCCATATTTTGCATTAGCAATGACTATCAAAAAAGTAATCCGATATTACGCTGCAACACATTCTACCTAAACATAAACAATTACATTCCCATCACCTTGAAACCAATCAAAATGGAAGTGAAAACGCAATCATTTCCGCTGCGTTCGACAAACTCAAATTTTTTTTGAACAAACAAAAGCGCTGTAAACACGATAACTACAACGCATCGTATTCACGACTCATTACAAGTCTTAAAACGCTACTAAACAAGTGATATTTTCTCAACCACAAAGGCATCTTTCGTACACAAGAGCCCCTAGAATGTTGTTTCTATTACACAATATATGATCTAAAACCACATACATTACCTGAAAACAATTCGATTCTCTCCGACCATAATAACCAGCCAACATCTGTTACATCAATTCGTCGAAAAAAACACATATTCAACTACCACAATCCATCTTGATTATGAAATTCAACCTAAACGAAATAAAACTATTTGAATTCATTTAGTAATTAGAAATAATATGAAATGACTTACTGAGAAATTTGAATATTGATTCTGGAGTTAAGTCTAAACAAAATAAAAATAATTCAATTGATTAAATTATTAGAAATAGTATTGATTGACTTACTGAAGATTTGAATATTCATTATAAAGTTCAATCTAAACAAAATAAAAATAATTTAATTCATTAAAGTATTAGAAATAATATAAATTGACTTACTAAAAGCTGAATATCGAGTCTGAAGTTCAATCTAAATAAAATAAAAAAAATTCCATCGATTAAGTATTTAGAAATAATAGAAATGACTTACTAATAATTGAATATTGATTGTTAATTTAAATCTAAATGAAAAAAAAACATAATTGAATTGATTGAGTATTTAGAAATAATATAAAATGACTCACTAAAAGCTGAATATTGA
>JAJEKB010019719.1:97173-134031 GCA_022393335.1 Macrotrachela quadricornifera
AGTATTTAGAAATAATATAAAATGACTCACTAAAAGCTGAATATTGACTCCGAAGTTCAATCTAAACAAAATAAAAATAAATTAATTCATCAAATTATTATAAACAGTATTGGTTGACTTACTAAAATTTAATATTGATCATCAAGTTAAATCTAAACAAAATAAAAATAATTCAATCGATCAAGTATTTAGAAATAATAGAAATGACTTACCAATCATTGAATATTAATTCTAAAGTGAAATCTAAATGAAAGAAATGTATTTGATTTGATGAAATTATTAGAAATAATATATATTGACTTACTAATAATTGAATATTGATTGTGAAGTTAAATCTAAATGAAAATAAATTTGAATTCATGAAGTATTTAGAAATAATAAGAATGACTTACTAAAAAAAATTGAAAATCGATTCTGAAGTTAAATCTAAATGAAAACAAAAAATAATTGAATTGATTCAATATTCAGAGATAATAGAAATGACTTACTGAAAATTGAATATTAATTTTGAAGTTAAATCTGAACGGAATAAAAAAGCAGGATTATCTTTGAGCGACTACTAAATTGAACGATACGCGTGTATAGAGAGTTCGTAGAAAATATAAGAATGGATTAGGAACATCTGAATTAAGAGCGATACACGGATGATATTGTTATTTTTCTCTGCATTAATAAAAGTGAATGAAGATTGAAGTTGAATACGAAGTATTAAGATATGGAAAGGAATGATTTTTGTCTAATTATCATGGAAAGTGAATGTTTCTAGAGACAGGATTTTTGGTATTGTCAGATGTAATATGAGAATGTAATGTATTTGGGTTAAGGTTTTAATTAGAGAAAGAAAGTTGAAGGATTAGTGTGTATTCGAATTTTATATGCACTGTGATGTCGCTGGTTGGTTGGTGTTTTAAAAAATTATGGTGAAAGATTTAGTTATTGCGACAGTTGATTTTGTAAACCATTTTACTGTTTTATAATTGTTAAGAAAATTTTTCTTTCTCATATTTGCAATGGTCGCAAGTGAGATTGACTTACTAGCGATAGCAGCGATTTTTTGGTATTGGTCGATTGCGGCATAGTCGAACTGGCTTATGTATCGAGAAATGTTGAATAGGGTGCATTGTGATGAACATTATGGTCTATTTGATATTTGTATTATTCGATGAATTTTAAGTACAGAATAATCGGAAGGATGCGATACGGGCATGTTGTTGATTTAAACTGATATAGAACACATTTCAGTGTAAAGTATGTTGGTATATGGAGATTAAGGTTTTGTCAATTTCTCATAGTGTATAAATACGGATTTTTGTTACTCTGTTGTGTATATCATATACCAGGTTTCTATTAATTTTTTAAATTTTATTTTATGCTTTTTCTTTGTTTAGATTTCTTTTGTTTCACTCATCTCAAAAAACTTGTTCTTTCGAAGAACAATTTTTTTTTATTTCAAATTATTCATAGCTGAACATTTCTTAAACCTTGAAGTATGAAGAAATCTATTTCTTCCGCTAATAATAATCAAGATATTAATTCTTCTCGACAAAAACGGATGCGATTAAATATGCCAGTACAACAGAAAGAGAACACAATGAATGTTATGCATGATGATTCATCAACTTCATTAAAGAAAAAAAAAGTCAAACGTTTGACACCTCAAAATGTAAAAGAAAAGAAGTTTAATGATACTACTAATCACAATAATTGCTTCGCTACCAGTGCATTTACGCCGTCTGGATCAAGTATTTCTTTTACATCATCTTCTTCTAAGGGCGTACCATCGACAAACAACCAGCAAACAGCCAACTGCAACTCTAATTCATGGGTTGAACCAAAAGAAAAATGTCTTCGTGCAACGCAACGTCTTGTTGAGAATTCTGTCAGATCTCAAAAGAAGTGAGTCGTTATTATGTAAATAACAAATCACAAATGTGTTATTTAATTATGTAGCTCATCAGAAAAAATCTTAACTCAATCAAGTAAAAAGTTAGTATACCTAGTTTACTCTTTTCGTTTACCATTGTTTGTCTATAGATCAAGTTCTTCAAATACAACTTCGAATAGTAGCTACAATCGACCATCAGGTTCACAATCAACGTATGCATTTCACCTATCAGCATGATGTTGATTGTTTCTTTTTTAATATAGAACTGTACCATCATCATTATTAAGTCGAGACGTTATATCAAGTCAAGTGAAGAAGTAGCATTAATACTGATGTTTTTTTCCTTTATGTTGACAATTGTATTTGTTTTTTTATTTAAAGTAGTTCTTCACAAGGTGGTGATGCTTTGAATTTTTCCAGATCATCGGACTTATCATCTTCAATATCATCATCAAGTGATCTTAATTTTTCAGGAGGAACTAATCTTTCCGTCTGTGCATCAATTGAAAGTTCTTTGGAATATCGAGAACTGAAACGATTATTTTTACATGAAAAACAACAAAGTGAGGAATGGAAGAAAGATTATCAAGTTCTTAAGCGACAATTGGAAAGAGTTAAATCAACAACCATTCGTGAGTATAGCACTGTTTTCTTTTACTAATGAAGATGATATATATACTCCTGGAAAAAGTGCTTGCGCCTTATATTTTGAGAATATTCTCACAACAAAAAGATATTTTTTCAACAGTAATAATATATTATGAAAGCTCGTGGAATTTTCTATCACTCTGTATAATTATGTTTTAGTTTTGACCTCTCTATTAGCAAAATAAATTGAGGACAATGAAGATACCCTTATGTTCAAATTCACATAGACTTGAATTTTTCTTTGTCATCAAAATTACTTTTAAAAATTTGTCAATGCTATAGAATGATCTTTTCGGGAAAATAACCGTAGATTCTAATAGAGTTTAAAATTCACTATTATTCTGTCTATTTATTTATTTTCTTGGAACTGTAGATTGAAAAATAATTTGAACACAATGAATGTACTCTGAATTAACAAGCACTAAAAATCTGCAATTTTTTTTGCTACTTAAGCACTAGACATTAACTTAATACAAAAGTTGATAGAAAATTTCACGAGCTTTCAGAATATGTTATTACTTTTAGAAAAATACCTTTTTATTGTGATAATATCCTCAAAATAGAGTGTGCAAGTATTTTTTTCAGGGGTATATATGAAGATAGAAGTAGAATAATTGCTACCGCCTATATAATAGAAACGTGTCATTACTGATAGTTTTTGGTGAAGTATAATCTCAATTTGAGAGTATTCTATTTAAAATATTAGCATAGCTAATTATCTAACTAAGTTGTCAAATAGATACTCTGTGTCTGTAATCATTACACAAGATGTAATTTTATTATATCTTCTTGATTATCAAGCTTCGAAAAAACATGGTATATATTAAGACGTATCATAGGAAAACCTCATATTGAATTTTATTATGAAAAGATAAAGTTTAAATAAAAGACGATTCCAGGGATGTCTAAAATACTAAAAAGTTCAATTTAAAAGGAAATAAATCGGCGAATTTTATTTAATATAAAATAGTTCTCAACAAATAGAAATTTAGACTTTTCAAGAAAAAAAAATATCAGTAATGAATAAATAAATTTTTCATTTATTTGTCGATTCCAGCTTTGAAAATGACTCACGTGCATATCATTGATATACTCTTAAAACATGAAGCATCTCTTTTTTTCTTAGTAAATTAAACATCATAGATCAGATTGTGTTTTATTTTCAGCTCGTCCAACTGCAGAAGTGCTAGAATGGCTTCAAGAATTATTCTATATAATAAATAACAATGGTAGCTTCGTTGGTGATGGACGTAATCTACAAAAAATTGGTGAAGATCTCAAACTTGATCAAGCTAGTCTATTAACAGTAGCAGCTCGAACACCACAGAAGTCAGCCTTAAAACTGTTTAGACTTTTATATCCAACTGTTGCAAGTCGTGCAAAATGTGTCTCCGTTACAAAAATATCTGAATCAGTATTGGATAATATCTATCGTGAGTTTATTTATAATATTTTTGATTTCTTCATTTTAGTTTTTATATAGTTTATGTACGAAATCTTCACAAAAACTTGGGCTTTAGCAAAGACGATATGAGAAGAGCTATAGGTACCTCAATCAGAAATGCTAAACGTGATTTAAGAAGACAACATCATTATGAACAACAACGAACAAACGTAATAGAAGATCAAGATAATGTTGATCCTAAAGAAAGAGATGAAGGATTAGATGGCACAATTGATACACATACAACGTTAAACAAAACAGAATATATTATGGATGAATGCGAAGATGTTATGGAAGATGATGAAGACGAAAATGAAGACATCGGTGAAGATGAAAGCAATGACGATCTTGAAGATGAAGATGATAGTAAAGAAATGAATAATCTTATGATTGATGAAGATGTTTATGACGACGACGGCGAATGACAAACATTTGGATACATTTTATTACCATTTTAATAACTTGATTGAACATTTAATTATTTTTTTTTGAATGAAGAATGTATTGTTTAACTTTATTATTTATGCAAATATTTTCCTATTTTTCATTCCACTTGTCTCAATGCCTTTTTTTTTATATAGCCGATTATTCTTTGTTGTTGTGCACGTTAATTCGATATCGATATAGTAGTTTTACATGTGTTTAATGCATTTTTATTTTAAAATAATCTTCATTGTGCTTTCTCGCTTATAACATTGTTGATATTGATTTCGTAAATTTTTATTGATACATATATATATAAATAAATAAATAAATAATCATAAAAAATACTTTGACATTCAAATAAGTAAAGTTACAGTCCAACGAAAGCGAGAAAAAGACAAATTTAATAAAAATACATAATTCAGTCTCTCAGATTAGTCTAAAGCAATTTACTGCATTTTACCTGAGTCTGCAGATATGAATGACAAAATTTTTACCAATTATTTAACTAATGTCATAAAAAATAATCTTTTTTTAATTAAATTATAAGCTATAATTAGATAGATTACTTGGACTACCTATGTACTTTTCTTATTATTATTGCAGATTTTAAAGATGGACTCTGTTAGTGAGACTCCGCTGCGTTCAGCGAAAAAGTTTGTTAGGCAATTACGAATTGCTAATAAGCGTCACATTCGTAATGTTATTTTATCTTCTGTGAGTGGTGATGATTCAAAAGATGTTGAGTAAGTGACTAATTGAATACGTATAATTATCAATAGTTCTAAAAACAAATAATGTAGAATGCAAATTTGCGATAGTGAAGAAAATCATGAAGATGTTGAAATGGAGCAAATTGGTCAAGAAGATGAATATGAAGAAGAAATGAGGACTGATTCGGTTATTTTCGAAGATACTGGAAACAACATACCTGATGATAATTTATATTCAAGTGGCCATACTGATAATGATGATAATGATGATGATGAGATGTCGTATCAATCAGCACATGATCTGGTTACAAATGTAGGCAAACCTTCGTTACCAGATGCAAAAGAGATATCAATAGCTCTCGCCTTATTTCGACATCGCCATAAGCTATCGATATCATGCATAAATGATCTTTGTGATTTACTACGAGTTCTTGGCGTACCCAATGTACCAGCAGATTTTCGTGGTATTCAGCGAAATGTTACACAAAATCATGAGAATGTTCTAACAGGTAAAAAATATTTGATCTGCTCTACATGTGGTCATAAGAGTTCTATGTCATCGAAATGTGAAAACGTCAAATGTCTATCACATACTGGTTTTAAGGAAACTCCAACAACACTATGTACATTCAAGTTGTTACCACAAATAATATCGATTTTGGAGCGACACAAACTTCTACCTGAACCAGATAATGATAAAACTACAGTAACTGATGTTCAAGATGCTCAAGTACGACGCAATGTTATTCTTGAAGAACGGAAGGTTGACCCAGAAAAAAAAATCGTAACTCTTCTGCTGAATAGCGATGGTGTTGTTTTAAAAAAATTTAGTCGATCACTCTGGATAATATCTATGATAATTAATGAATTACCGCGTGCTATTAGATTTAATACTAGCAATATTATCATTTGTTCTATATCTGTTGGTCCTCAGAAACCAAAAAAGAAACATTTCCAAAATATGATTGTTAGCTGGGTGAATGAATTACGACAACTAGAACTTGGGTTTTTTATTTCTTATCCTGATTCCAACGGTGGTTTTGTAAAAACACATGCATACTTGATTGCAGCGACGCTTGATAAGCCTGCACAGGCATTATTATTAAATATAAATGAACCTACTGGTTTTTATAGTTGTGTTCGATGTACCATTAAAGGTGAATTGATATAAGTCATTTGCACAAAAATTTGTATAATTTCTTTTTGTTTGAAAAAAATTTTTTCCAAGTCTTTTTTCAAACATTTGTACGTGGGGCGATAGAACTTAACTCTCTATCATCGCATATACAAATGTTTGAAAAAAGACTTGAAAAAAATTTTTTTCAAACAAAAAAAATTATACAAGTTTTTTGCAAACAGCTGTACATGTGATCATACGTCAGAAAAAACTAAGACTGGAAGAGCGCTTCAAAAATTTTAAGTAATATTGTTGTCCCGAGGTGGTTTAGGAGATTTGATGCTTTCTGTTAATTTCCAGGAAAGAAATTTTACTTTCCATAAGGTCGGTTGACTTTTGTAAGAGGGCATAATGGGCGAGCAAAAAGAAAGTTCGGAGCAGGAGAAAACTGCAAGCACAAAAAACATTTTTGACTCAAAGAAACAATTTCTCACCATTAACAACACATTCACTGTTTCAAAAAAACTTCCCTGACCGACAGTTCGGCTTTGGTATACTCTTTCCCATTGGATTCCAAAAAATTAAATTCATTTTCAATAGGTCATAAAGGATACTAAATGCAAACAACATACCAATCTCAAGTCCACTTTTTCTCGATTTTGTAGTTTTCATTATTTCTTTCTTCTTCTTTCACGCACATATATACATTGTGCCTCAATCTTTTCCAGACAACAACAAAATTTACGAGCTCCCTCTTTTACCTACCTCTCATACATACCACAAAACAATCAATTTCCTAACCTAAATCTCCCATAATACTATGTACCCGTACATATAACCTAACCATCGTTAAACGTCTTTTAATGTTTCTGCTATCATGGTTCTCAACAAACACGACTTATATAAATGCTTCCGCGTTTGCTTCTGTTTTCGCCTTCACCCTCATCGAGAGAGATGGGTCGTATCTTAAATGATTTTTTTAACACTAGAAAGTCATTTGTTTTCCAGAAATTCATATAAGACACGATAACGGAGATTTCTTTTCTAAAAAAGTTTTTTTGATTTCCGGAAATTTTTTTCCTGGAAACTAATAGAAGGCATCATATGGTTTAGGAATATATAATAATAAAGATTACTACTAGAACGGTATTCATTTGTTTCGCTATTTATATTTGCTGGAAAGGATATCTTATTACTTCACTTCAGAGTGCACATATAACTATAAGCTACTAATTTTAACTTTGTTACAGGAAAGTCGGTTTCAAGTGAAAAAGGTACCATTCGTGTATTTAGAAGAGACACTGAAAATGATATTGAAAATAGAAGTAATGAGTTATACGATAAACATATTTTTTCATTATCAAAAGTAATTGTATTATGTTTTCAAATATTAAAAATATATATCCTTTTTTCATTAGAGAAAGACAAAATTAAAGTCGCATGAATTTGATCCTGCCTGCGGTCAACGAGGTTCCTGTTTCTTACGTGATCTGTCTTATTTCAGTATTGGCCCATCATTTACAGTAGATTCTCTTCATAATACCTATGCAGGAGCGTTTGTAAGTGTTTTTTGTTTATATATAACTTTTTTCTTGATTTTTTCTCAAATTTTGATAGAAACGTTTACTAGACTTATGGTTTAAAACTCGTCGTCAGCCATATTCCATCCACAAAAATTTGAATATGATCGAAGTCAAACTGAATTTAATACGCTATCCATCAACAACATATCACATACCATCTGCATTGCGATATTTTAAAACTTTTAAAGGAAATGAATACAGACTTACGTTATTATTTGGTTACCAGTAAGTTTTCGATTTCTTACATATGTAGCAATATTTCAGTCTTTGATACAGAAAATATATTTAGTCTATAAACTAAACAGTTATTAACATAAACGACAAGTATTGATAATTTATTTAAAACCATAATTACGAGGAAAGATAATACTACTAGTTCGTTTTCACATAAATATCAATAATTCGAGCGGCAAGATACATATGAGTAATTATTGATGAATGACGATACGGAGAATGGAATCTACGAAAAATCATCTAAAAGATAACGAGATGAAATTGATATAGATGTTTTTTATAGATATTTATTTATAGATATTTTAAATCAATTCTTCCTCCACAATATTATAAACACTTCAAGCTTCTGGCCTATGCAATGAGTTTAGCCGAATCATCTACTTTGTGTTACAATACAATTGAAATAATTGAATTTTTATTAAATGAATTCGATCGATTGTTCCCATTACTATATCCTGTGAGTATATCTTCTTGTTAATATAGACGATACAAAGAAAAAGATTGATATATGTATATGTTGATGTTGAATTTTCTTCAATTCATTAGTGAAGTTAATATGTAAATTATCGATATTTTTTCAAATCAGTTATAAAGTATCGATAAACAATAATTAAGATTATAAGTAAATGCCTACAATTCTAATGTGGTACGCATAGATATAAATAAATATATGGAAATGTTTTTAGACATGATATTATATCGTATTTGAAGTAAATTATATGAGAAATGACTAATAAGTAGAAGAAAAGGTAGATACTATACAGATTTTAAATGATGTACTTTATATCTGTCAGAGTACTTTCACAGATACCAATGCAATACATTTGAATATACGTTATTGAAAAAACTAATCTATTTTCTATTTAATATTGATTCATTGTTCGGAAGTATGAAATAAATCAACTAAATGATATTACCTCTTAGTTTAAGTATGTTGATAGGAGATATATTTCAATTATTAATTGGAATGATGTCTGGAATATAGTTCTATGAATAAGCGTTGAAAATCTAAACTTAGAATACATAACTTTTACTACTTATGATTAAAAGAATAAAAAAAGTTCATTTTTTATCAAGTTAATAGCTTTTAGGTTAAAGCTATGACATCCGTGGTACATTCGATGGTGCATGTTGCACAAACATTGAAAGATTTTGGTCCTGTTCAAAACTATTCAACTTTCAATTTCGAAAGTGCTATCGGTATATTTTAAAAAAAAAAACTAATCAATTTGATTATATTGGTTTTATAATATAAGGAAGAGTCAGCTACTTCCTCCTTCTTTAATACTCTTTATTCTAGGTAGTACAGTTCAGTCAATTAATGGACCAAATCTTTTAATTCCGGAATTGATTAATAATATAAATATTGTACAATCTGCCACAATCCAGTTTAATAATACAAAGTTTAGTACACCTATTAAATTATTTATACGTCGTCTATTAACATCAAAACGTCATGCTTTTCCTGATCAGAAAATAACGAACGGAAATACATGGATTCGTCTAGGTCGCAGATTGAAATTGACAAATGGCCATGTTGTAATGATGCACTTGCACAACACACATATTTTCAATTTTAATTTATACGAAAGTTGCTGGAAAAACAATATACGATTCTCTATATTCCAGTCCAGTTCAACAAATAAAATTTGTGATTCTTGTGTATTATTCAAAAATCAACACCAGACAAATTGTGGCTTTGTTACCGCCATTGTTTATGATTCTAAACAAGAGTGTTATGTAGTACTCCACAAGATACATATTCATAGACAAGCTTCTTTCACGTTTAAGAACAAGAAGATTATTAATCCATTTATTTTCTGGGGAGATCTCACAGACCCTCCACAAATGATCACAGTTCACTTGAATGACATAATTGTAAAACTAGCTTACAGTAAACAACAAACATATCATTTTTATCAATATCCAAATGTAGTCGAAAGCACGTGAATAAATATTCTTCCATTTCATTTTCTGCTGAGATAGATTTATTTTTTATTTTAAAATACAAATGGGGTTTTCTTACCGTTGGTTTATTTTTTTTAAAGAAATTGATTTTTCGTTCTATTCTGTTTTTATTCATTGTACAGAATCGATCTTTGAGCCCCTTATATGGATTGTCAATATTTAGGTCACATAACTAAATATTTAGATAATATAGAAAATTTCGATGCTTCAATAGTACTAGGACAATGTGCCAAAATAAGAGGTCATGTTTTTCAAAACCTGTATTAGCATGTTTCATCATGGCAAATCAACATATAGCAATAAATTTGCCCGTAAAAACAATGCAACTTGTAGAAAATTGTTGTAAACAGTACATTCTTTAATTCATCGCGTTTAAACGGTAATAGTTTCTTAACAATACGCGTGAGTTCATGTGAAAAGTTCGTTGAACATTTTTGTAGCCGATGAAACGCTATAAAAACTTAAACAATAATGGAAATAAAAATTTATGTGATAAAACCTCCGTTCACCAATTGGTTATTACAAATATCACACTTAAGTTTTTCAAAGAACAAAACGAATAGTTATATTGTACGTGTAAACGCTTCGAAATTCAAATTAATTGATGTATCCACGCCAATCATTAATTTATCTTAATTTTTCGACAAAAATGAGTCATGAAAACGCCTAATAACCCAAATTTTTTACTTAAATCACGCATATTCCCAAAAATGAGCGTTTACACGGCATTAAATTCATTATTCTCTGCGTTTATGTAATCAAAAATGATGGAGACAAAAATTTTATACGTTTTCCTGCGAAAAGAGACCGAATTATTGGTGTTTACACGGCTAGTTTCTTTTACACGCGTGTAATCACTCAAAAAGTGCTTGTTTGAAGCGTGAACACGCGTTTTTCCAAATTCTTGTCTGCTTGGGTACTACCCTGTTTTCCTAGAAATTTTTATGGTTTTCAGTTTTTGAAAAACTGCTTATTGTTTCATATAACCGCATTGCACATAACATTTTTTTCGTATCAAGTACGATAGATGGCGTTAGCCTATTCATCTGTTACGTGCTTTAAAAGAGTCCATTGACATATATTGAAAATATACCATGTAAACATGTTTTTTTGGGATTTGGCTGCAAAAATCCATTTCTAAAACTTCTTTTGCGTTTTCCTTAAAACATAGCTTTCAATCAGGAAAAATGGAATCACTCTACCCTATCTTGAGGTATACCCAATATTTTTTTTTGTTTTAAAGGTCTCGACCAGAGTAAACTTTTCATCGACTAGTTTTTTTAAAGTTGACTCCTGGGCAAAGAAAAGTTGGCTTTACTGTCGGCGGATTACCGTTTTTCATGCTTATTTCAAGATATGTGCACCACAACACTAATAAAAAGTCAATAATACACAATTTAAAACTTCTGTCCGATGAAAAGTTGCATACTGACATTAGCTTTAATTTAAGACAATTCCGAGCCTACTACCTTGTATTAAGATGGAGTGATGTCGATTTTTCTGGAGGTCAAAAATAACCTAAGATGCAGCTGAAACTCCGGTCTAGTACGGTCAATCGGACTGAAATTTTTATCAGAAACGTATCTTACCAGTATTGTTCATCCCTACAAATTTCAGCTCAAAAGACCCATTCTAAGTGAGAAATAATTTTTGAGGGGGAGCTTAAAAAGTAATTCAAAACACCGGGTCTTAAATAATCATTTTCTATTAGCTTCTACGAGGAATTAACAAGACTTACACAGAGGGTAGGATGGTGATGGCCGAAACACAGACACATGCGAAAACACACTGACCGAGATCGTTGCCAGTAGGAGTAAGACTTCGAATCTGTGATAGTATCTGCTAGTCGGATTGAATCCAAGGGAGAAACAGCGGATTCTTGGGGCTTCGAATCATACGAAATTCAACAGAAATTCGACAGCAGTCCTTGAAATCTCGGAAGTATAACAAGAGTCCGAAAATCCGTGAAATACGAAAAAATCCAAGAAATCCATTGTAAGTCTTGAGAATACGATGAAAATCCTAGGAATACGTTATAAATATTGGTTGGATATGATGAACATGTAAGATGATATAAAACTAACTCCTTATTCTAAATTTTTCATTACTTTCGAACAATAAAAAATACCGTCCTGATTTTTCACCGTCTTAAAGCATGGTCTATGCCATTTTGTTCTAGAAGAAATAAATCGATTGGTTGACCAACTGTTTAAGATCGAGCATTAATTCGGTCTAGAGAATGCATGAAAATGACTTACTATTATGAATCTGTCACCAAAGTATCTCTGTGACAATAGCCAGAATAATAAGGATAGCAGTATTTTTTTCTACTTTGCAACGTTGTATTGCGAAAAAGACGGTGTCATGTATCTTTTTTATTACTCCGCAATACGTGAGAGTTAAGAGTAAAATATAGCATTGGAGGAAAAGAAGAGAGTAATTTGAGAATATGAATAATTTTCGCAGGTGGACGGAGAAGGAGAAAAGAAAAGAATATAAGACTATCCACCGAGAAGAAAGGAAGAGAAAAAAAGAATATGGCTACACATGTAAATTTACACACTGAAAGAAAACAAGAATAATAGATATTTGCCACAGAAAACAAACTCTAACAGAAATCATTTATTGATTGTATACGACAACAGATATCAAGATAATTCCTTCGTTAATTTGATGTGTAATACCGCTTTGTTTCAAATAAATTAATATGACTAAATGACTAACCGTTCAAGATCCAGCATTCATTGATACTAGATATGAGATGTGGCGGTTGGTGATTAAAGTACAAAGACAGTGCAGGAGTCAATGGGGCAAACATGCGACACTTGATGCAAAGACTATCAAAACTTATCATCAGAATACTGTAAAAAAAACTACAATAGTAAACCCTTAAAGGGTTTATAAAAGTGCAACGTATAATAAACCTTTTTTTCCGTATATTAGAATATCTATAAACCTTTTTATGAAGATTTATGAAAGGGTATTTGACTTTCATATACTCCTGCAAGAGTTTATGCAACAGTATTTGACATTCATAAACTTTAAAAGGGATTATTATACATTGCACTTTTATGAACCCTTACAAAAGTTTATTACAATGATATACCAATTCATAAACCAAAAGAAGGATTTATGAAAAAAACATACCCCTTAATAAACTCATTCTAAAGGTTTATGAAAGGGTATTTTCCTCATACAAACGCTAAAAGGGATTATTTTATGTTGCACTTTTTTAAACTCTTAAGAGGGTTTTTGAAAGATTTTCCAAAATCATATACCCTTCACCAACTCCTGTTAAGGGTTTATAAAAGCATTTGGAAGACGTTACTATATCCGAGAAGGGTTTATGAAAAGGTTTCGGGGTTGTTGTTATACTTTGAAAGGCTTTACGAAAGGA
Source organism: Macrotrachela quadricornifera (assembly GCA_022393335.1). NCBI lineage: Eukaryota > Metazoa > Rotifera > Eurotatoria > Philodinida > Philodinidae > Macrotrachela > Macrotrachela quadricornifera. The sequence continues at coordinate 110,586 of JAJEKB010019719.1, forward strand.
TTTGGGAGATGTTTTTATACTCTGAATGGGTTTCTGAAATGTTGTTATCCCCTGAAAGGATTTCTGAAAGCGTTTGAGAAGTGTTGATATGCCAAGAAAAAATTTACGAAAGAGTTTAGGAAATGCTTATAAATGTTATGAAAGCGTTTCCCAAACCTATTTGTATATCATTTTTCGGGTGGTTGTAAATCTTCTACACTCTTTCCTAAAGCCTTTCTAGGTATCTCAACATCTGCTAAATCCTTTCGTAAATCCGCTCTGGGTATTTCAACATATCCCAACCTTTTTGTAAATCCTTTTCTGTACATTGCAGCATCTTCCACGATGAAAAAAATTTTCGGAGAACAATAAACCCTTTTTCCTCAAAAAAGTGAGCAAGGGTTTGTCACCCGTTGCAAAACGATGTACTCTTGTACTGGTTTCTGTCTTAACAAACCCTTTTTCCATAGATCAACAGAATCAACTCTCAAAACATAGTTTATCATCACCTATAAGAAACACACCATTTGAGGATTGATTCTGTTAATCTGTGGAAAAAGGGTTTATCATGAGAGAAACTGTTAGCGTCTTGGATAATACATCCAGATGTTAAACGAAGATTTAGATGTCTCTTCTGATCTAACTGGCTAAGACAACTGCCCGGATAGCAGGAGATACGTGGTTCGAGTCTCGTGAAAAGCATCTTTTTCTTCGTTCTGTCACATAACATCAGTGACACTGCTTGACCCATTCGATGACTCACTTATAATGCTAACAGAAACCAGTTCAAGAGTAGATAGTTTTGCAACGAGTGACAAATCCTTGCTCACTTTTTTGAGGAAAAACGGTTTATAATAAGATAAAGTGCGTTGATAAACTGATTTTGCGGTCATAAACTCTTTTTCAGGTTTATTATTCTCCGGAATTTTTTTTTAGTGTATATCCTTTTCTGAATCGTGTCATGGATATCTCACTATCTCTTTGATTCTTCCCTAAATGCTTCTCAGGTATTCTGGCGTCTTACCATTATCTTGTCCCACCTCGAACCTCTTTTGTGGAACTTACATATTTTTTCAAAGAAAAATAGGGAGTGTAAGTTTTAAGTTGAGATTTTTAGGACTCCCTCCCTCACAGACGCATCTCTGTTACAGATCCTAGCAACCAAAGTCAAAGAGCATGGCGTGTGCTTTGAAATTGATGAGGGGAGACAAAGAGGGAAGATAAATAAAATGAAGATCTTTACATAAGTTTTCTTAGATAGTGGGGCGACGAAAGATAAGAGCAACCAAGATCACTACGTGTTTTACTTAGCAGCAAACAAGAACTGATGGTTGTTTAGTATATTTCTTTTAAAAGTATGTGAGTTTCATATTTTGGTCCCAAAGGGGCTGCGCTGACAAGCTTTTTTTACTAAGGATAGAGGCATGGCTATACTCAAAACCTATGCGAACAAGCTTCATGATAATCTTTATTAAGTATCACTATTGATCTAAACAAGCAAATTTTAGTCTTTCACAGGTACGAAAAAAAAAACAATACACAGAGTAGTACAAAAGTCACATACCAAAAAAAAAATTGAATATCTCCCTTACGGCTCGAGCAAACGAGCTGATTTTTTTATCAACGATAGAGGCTTGTTCAAAGTTTATATCCATAAAGATATGCCTAGAGAGACTTTTTCTTAAGGATCGTTATTGGTTTGAACAAAAAAATTTTACTTTTTCACAGATAGAAAGAAAAAACAATATACTTAGCAAAAGATCTCTCTAGGCATGTCTCTATGAATATGAAACTTGAACATGGCTCTATTATTGGTAAAAAAATCAGCTCGTTTGCCTGAACCGTAAAGAAGATATTCAATTTATTTTTAGATAAAATGGCTTTTCAAGGTTGCCCAAAAATTACGCAACGGAGAAAAAACTGATTATTTCTATTACGGTTCGAGCAAACGGGCTGATTCTTTTATCAATAATAGAGGCATGTTCAAGCTTCAGATTCATAAAGACATGTCTAGAGAAATTCTTTGTTAAGTATATTGGGTTTTTCTTTTATCTGTGATAAAGTAAACATATTTTGTTGAAGTCATTCATGGTACATAACAAAGGTTTTCTCGAACCTTGCCCGTATGGGTTTAAAGTGTCAACATGCTGCTATTATGGGTAAAAAAATCAGTTTGTTTGGTTGAGCTATAGCAGAAATATTCAATTTTTTTCTTGATAAGGTGACTTTTAGCTCACGCTCTTCCTATCTGTGAAAAAGTAAAATTCTTTTGTTCAAACCAATAACGTTACTTAACAAAGAGTCTCTCTAGGAATGTCTTTATAGATATAAACTTTGAACATGTCTCTATCGTCAATAAAAAAATCAGCTCGTTTGCTCGAGCCGCAAGGGAGATATTCAAATTTTTTTTGGTATGTGAGTTTTGGGACACCCTGTATATATATTCTTTTTCTTTTTTTCTTTTTCTTCGACATCCAGTATTTTCCAAACATTCACTTATCTAGGTAGTTTCCCTCTCACTGGTTTTTCCATGATATCTCGCATTTTTCCTATCGTAGTGCTATATATATAAAGTGTCATTCCGGACAATAAGGTGGCAGTAGTGTAGAAATCGAAAACGCGGTTCGACTCGAAAATTTTTATTCGACAATTCAACTATTCGAATATTTAGTCTCCCTCCCCCTTCCCCACCTCCCACCATTCGATTTTGCTGCCCCTCTAATAAGATCCCCCAAGAGTTTTAGCCACTCTTATCGGATTTTGTCCCCTTCCGCGTAAGATGTTGCTCCCTTCCATCAAGGGTTTTGCCCCTTCATTAGATTTTGCCTTTTCCGTTATAGGGTTTCGCCCTCACCCTCACCTGCCCCTTAGGGATTTTGCCTCCCCCCTCTTAAAGGAATTTGCCATAACCGTCCCCTCCCTAATTCTCCGAACACTTGAATACTCGAAAAGTTGAAGTTTGACTATTAAAATTTTAATAGTTGGAAACTAGAATGAAGTCTTCGAGTTTTACATGTATGCTTTTCTTTCGTTCTTCTATTAAGTGGCATCTTTTTTATATATTCTATCTTTTCTTATTTGTGAGATTTTTCCGATCATTTTACCTCACTCACCTATTAGAACTTTCCCAAAGAAGGGTAATGTTCCATCATATATATAGCTGATGAGTTTTCATATAGAAATAGAAATGAAATATAATAGAAATACATTTCTATTCCATTATCATTTATTTAACCGACTATCTAGAGTTAGCCGTCTGTAAAAATGACATCATCCGAAACGTATCGACGGCAAGGTAACGAAATCTTTGCAAAATTAAAGCAAAGCGAGTTTGCTGCACCCGTGATTCGTCAGGGACGTTTTGCTGATGCTCTTAAATGCTACAATCAAGCTTTAAGTGTATGTATGAATAACGATGACCGAGCATCAGCTTATAAAAATCTGGGTGCTTTATTTGCGTATCAAACTGGGAGCATGAATATTGAATCGGTCAAAAGTAACGACCTTGATTACAATTTAAAAGAGTGTATAACGTCGTATGGACATGCTTATGAATTTGGTAAAGATAATTTATTTTATTCATTTGTAGAATATTCTAATCATATGATTTTTTAGGAAAAGCATCTAAATCGGAAGAATGGTTAGCCATGATTCGTTCTCAAATCAATAACTTCGTCTACGATTGCTGTGCTAGATTTCTTATGATACCTGTAAATGAACGTATACGTGTTTTGTTGTTTGTTGCTAATTGTTTTGAGCGTACAGCTCTGGAAAAACTGGATTCAGTAGCTACTGTGTATTACTCACTTGGCCAATTAACATTTGAAAAAGCTGTGAGTTATTTTAAAGAAGATCCAAGACTTATTTATGACTGTCGGCCTCGTCTTGATCGTGCTTTAAATTGGGCTTCTGAACCCCATAAATTTCGATCGGATGACGTAAAAGAGCTTCAACATAGTATCTGGTTACATCAATGTATGCATGAAAGCTCTAATGCCCGACGTGCAGGCATTCGTATGCTTGAAGCACATTTAAACAATGATGAGCATCTCAGCATGGATATTATATGGATGGTTATTGACAAATTTCGAGAAGCAATTTTACTAGCCAAAGAGCATGATATTGAAGGTAAGTCAATTAGCGGTCGAAAACTTTAAGATCTGTTTTAAAAAATAAATAATTGACAATTATAACATTTTGGTTGTGGCTGCACTACAATAATTCATTTTGGTGCACAAACTTAAAATTTCATCTATTTTAGGTGAAGCATATGCATGTCATCATACAGCAAAAGTTTATCAAAATGTACTAAAAATGAATGAAGTAGCCTATACTTATCATCTTCGTTGTGTGACACTAGCTCAAACATTAGTACCACGTAATTTAACTAGTCTTGACTGGTATATGGTAAGTAGTACATTCGTTCAGCAGTATCGTGCGAAAAAAGTACAGGAAGAAGAAACAAGCAATGAAGAAAAGACTAAGAAATTTCGCATTGAGCTGGCAGCGAATCTGAAGGAACTTGCCAAGAAAGCTGAGGAAGGTACATACCAATTCCTTCAATATATTTATGTAAAACATCCACCACGTAAAGAAGGAGCGAAAATGGGCTCAACTGAAAGTGATCAATTGAGCAAAACTGTCAAGAAAGCTATATCACATTATCATCCGGATGCTCAATCAAGTCTCAATGACGAAAAATGGAGTTTTCTGTGCGGTGAAATAACAAAAATACTTAACATCAAATACTCACTACTCAATAATTAAAAAGACGCAATTTTTGACTTACACTCATTGATAATGAATTAGCAGAAAATAAAATACCAACGTCATTACGAGCATCGATTAGAAAATTGTTCAGTTTAGAATGAATATTTTTAACAAATGCCTATAAAAAAAATTTCTATTTTTTTGTTTGGCAATCATTTCATTTTACTTGAATAAAAACCAGGATGTATTTGCCAACGATCAATAACACTACATTGAGATTCATTCAATACTTGCATGTCTGTCGGTTGCTCACTAGGTGAAATTTTATTTTTTTCTAGCTTTGATTTTCTCTTTTTTGCTGCATAATATTGAGCAACTGCATTTAAACTATTACTCGTTGTTGAACAACTACAGGGTGTCCCAAAAGTCGTGGTCATTTAAATTTTGCATTTATCTTTACTATTTTATTTAATTTCATCTACTTATTTTTTTTAAATGATAGATGTGTACATAGAATTTTTTTTTGTACGAACGAAATTTCTAAATACTGTTCTAAGATATCATCTTTCGGTGAAATACGAAAAAATAGAGTTCTATTTTCAGAAAAATAACGAATGTAGCAAGTTGAATGGTTGTACATTATATTTCAACTTTCATTCATTTAATACATTGTATTATACAAACAAAATATACCAAAAAATAGAGCGTGAAAAGCTCTACATTTCATAAAAAAGAGTTTATTCTATAGGTGAACCAAGGAAAAAAAGAATTTCACTCGTGCAAAAAAGAAAGTGACATTTTCGTAGCGACGAACAGTGATCATACGGGATCTTGAACGCAAAAGGTGAATATATAAAATAAGCTATGATTCGTAAATTGTAGAGCTTTTCACAGTGCATCTTGTGGTATACTTTGCGTTTTTTCTTAAATAAACTGTATCGATTGATGAAAAGACAATCCAGTGCGAATAATCCGAAGCTTGGACCCCGTCGGATCCAACTATCAGAAAATGTTGGAAACTATCGGATCCCACTGATATTTCTATGATGCACTACAATTACCTCCAACATGGAGGCTTCTCGTTTCAACTCCCTATATTTGAAAATCTAATAGGCACGCTGCTGATCAATCTCTCCAAACTGATCAGCATCATCGCACAGTATTTGCACTTTTGAAAAAAATAAAATAACTAAAATTTGCACACATGAATTATACTTACTTTATTGTTAGGGACAAATACACTTATCGATGCCCCCTTATCTAACGATCTAAATCGATCAATTAGCCTCTAGGAGGTCTATTAAAACGGTTTCCAATGGTCTACAAGTGCCCCAGACCAATAAGTTAAGAGATTACTTTATCTGAAAAAAGTTGAAAATAGATGGCACTATGCTCATGTCAGGGTAAAAAAAATATCAAAACAATATCAGAAGTAGAAAATAAGTCAACGAATGAAAGGAAAGAGAAAAAGAAGATATCTATATGTCTCGTGTCATCTGTACGATAAGAAAATAGAGAAAGAAAGAGAAATCAAACATACATAAATAACACTCTTTTATTTCTGTACATTTCACTCTCTCCTACTTGTAAACAATGATCGTTCACCCTAAGCTCGTTAATGTCAATATGTTCACATGGGGTCTACTACTTCAGAATGCCGAAGAGGCCCAGAAAATTGCTGAAGAACTTAGTTTAGTTCCTAATCGATCAACGCCTCCTCCTATTCACTGTGGTAAAGCTATGAGGGTCACTCAGCGACCTGGTCAAACTAAACTCGGTTGGGTTTGGTCTTGTGTGGAGAGATCGCACAAAGCTAAATCGATAGGCCACAGAAAGAAAAGCTGTAATAAGACTGTTAATCCAGCCAGAAACACTTGGTTTGAAAATCATAAACTACCAATCCACTACTGTTTGGCTATTATGTTTGCATTTGTTTGGAAGATACCTGTTAATCAACTTTTAATCCATCTTCAGAACTGGGAGGCTGACCACACCATTAGCAGTACCACAGTATCCGATCATTATTCGTTTTGCCGTGAAATCTGCGAAGTAGTGGCCTCTCACGTGGAAGGACACCTTGGAGGTTCCGGTCTTACAATCGAATGTGACGAGACCTTTCTCACTCGTCGCAAATACAATAGAGGCCGGTATACTGATTCGCACAGTATTGTATTATTTGGTATTTATTGTCGGGAAACAAAAGAAGGACTGTACTTTCGAACCAATGGCAAATCTAAACGTGATCTGTGGCCATTTCTCTCGAGGTATGTTCATCCTGAAATTAAACGCATATGCACTGATCAAGCCAAACAATATAAGAAAGTTAAGACGCTCTTCTCAGAATCCACTCAACACACCACCGTCAACCATTCGAAAGGAGAGTTTGTCGACAGAAATGACAAGGAGAATCACATAAACAGCATCGAGAATAATAACAAACATCTAAAGAGTTTCTTTAAATCCCGACGATCTGACCAACTTATTTATCAATACATGGCCATGCACTTTTATTTTAACCGTTACATAAAGAAACACAAGACTCTTGGCGCTCAACTTCAACAATTTATTAATGATGTTATTCGTGTGTATCCTGGACCACCAGAGTTAGGAGTAGAGGGACTTACACTGACTGAGATCAATCTTCCAACGCCCGAGAGTGAGAACATCGAATATCTTATGCCAATCCCTCGAGCTCCTAAACGAAGCAAACAAGAACCCCTCTGCGAAATTGAAGATGAAATTGAAGACATGGATGATCCTAAATGGGGACCTGGTGATTTCTAATTATTTAACTATTTACTTGATTTTTTTATTACATTTTAATTCAAAAAATAAGCTATTTACGCATTTTTATACATAACTCTAATTTTTCATATATCTCTTAACTTATTGGTCTGGAGCACTTGTAGACCATTGGAAACCGTTTTAATAGACCTCCTAGAGGCTAATTGATCGTTTTAGACCGTTAGATGAGGGGGCATCGATAAGTGTGTTTGTCCCGATTATTTAAATTAGAAAACATATTGTGTACATCGAAAAAATTGAGATAATCGAAAATTTCATAGAGAATATCATTGGATAGATGTTCAAAACAACTGGCATAATCTACTGAACTGAAAGAAAGAAAAAGAAAACATCAATTGATTCCAATGTGTCCAACTGCGACACAGTTGGCAAAAACGTGGTAACATGAGTTACATTTTCAGAACGTACCTGTATGAAGAATTGATTGTTCCTAAGATTTAAAATCAATTCATACAACGAAATTAGTAGAATATTTACTTGAAATATTTTTTCTTTTGTTATTGATAAAAGTATCTTCTTGACATGTTCGTTTTGTTTGATCCATTGAAATATCTGATACTAGAAAAAAAAAAAGATTTTTCACAAAAACGTTTAACTATGATACACAGAAATGATGGAATAACGACCAATACTTTATGTTAGGCAAGAAAGGAAAAAATACTATATTGACCATGACTCATGGGCACATGGATGCTATTATACAACCAATTTTTCTTTCTATTCTTTTCTTTTTGTGAAGCATGGTGTAAGATAAAAAGGAGTATTGACATCCAAAAGATATATATGTGAATTCGTTCTCTACGCTTTTCTCTCTATAGGTGGCGATGGACATGATAAAATGTAAATTTTTCTTTTAGAATATTTATAAAGAGAAAAATTAATTTGATGTTAGGACTCTTGTTTTTTTGTTGGAGCCAGGGTCGTAATCAGAGGAGATCTGCAGGATGTCCGGTGCAATCTCTTTGAAATTTTTCTTCAATTCTAATTCATCCTAAAAGTCCTTCCTTATGACCACTTGTTTGACAGTCCCATGCAAGTGTATGTTTTGAAAGCATTTTTCAACGTTTTAAATTTCTTCCTATCACTCGCGTGAATATTCAATCGGATCCATTTGGTTGCGTGATCGTGAACCAGAACTTTACAACGAAAAAAACACTCATGAAAACCTTTGAAAAATATATGATTTGACCCAAGTTTCAATAAAGGTTCTCGATATGTAAAAAAAAACGTGAAAAGATTTCTATGTAATTTATCAGAAAACATTTTCTCATCAAAAAGATGTCTCTCTTATTGGTGATCGAATAGAAACTCTCAGTATATTTATTCTCTTCTGTATTTCAGATATGTAGATTTTAAAGAAATAACATATATAAGATTAGTGAAAATAGGATCGTTAGTTACATAAAATAATCAAATGAAAAAAGAAATTTCAACTGTGTCATGTCAGCCACATTTATTTATAAACAACTTCATTTGTCTTTTTAAATGATGCATATTGTTTACTTCTAAAATGAAAGATCATTTAGTGACAAAAAAAAACTTTCGTTAATTCTACCTGAATGAATTCGATGAGTGAACACTCAAATACCATTGATAATCTTCTTGATCAATATGATCTTCAAAGAACCATTGTCGTCGACTCCAAAATGATGAATGAAACACTTTCATCCAATTATGACATTCATTAAGACGTATCTGATCAGTAGATGTAGTAGAATAAAAAATACCAATATCAAAGATTCGTAAATATGGTAGATAAGATTCGATTAATTCTTGCCAGAAATTTCCATTCAACAACAGCACACTTTTCTCTAATGAAATACGTAAAACTTCAATTCGATTAAATAGATTCTTTATCATTAGTTCAAATTGTTCTGGTTGAATTGATTTTATATCTAATGAGAGATGTGTTAATCTATTTAACATTGGTGAATGTGACTGTATTAATGTTTGTCCTCTCGTATCATCACATTGAACTGAGAGACGACGAAGTTGAGGAAGATAGGATAGAATAGCATTGATTTCAATGGATTTCAAACAATGTCTGAAGACAAGAGACTTAATAGAACTGAAAGTGGTAGTGGCTAGAGGTAATGGATCAGAAGAATAAGTCGATTGACTGGAAAATCGACAATATTTCAGTTTAGGTAAACGAAGAATTTGCTCATCTATAATTCGATTATTAACATCTCGATCAAAACAATCGATAAGCAATATAGTCAAACAAGACAAATGACGTAACCGAAGAAAAACTGATGTAATAAATTTTGATTTAATCCGATAAAAATGTAAAATTTTCAAGCAAGTAAATTCAGACCATATCGAAATGGGTGAATAAGCAATAATAAAAATCGATGATTGTGTTAAACACAATGATTGAATTCGATGTTGATTAAACAAAACAACATTTGTCCAATAATCATCAAGTTTTTTACTTGACATCAATGAAAGATTCAGTTTGATAGGAAAATTAGGATCATTAACAAGTCTTTGAAAACGATGATTCAAATTAGAAAAACTATGATGTACATCAACAAAATTGAGATAATCGAAAATTTCATAGAAAATATCATTGGAAAGATGTTCAAAACAAGTGTTAGAATCTCGCAATAAACTGAAAGAAAATCAAATCAAATATCAAACAAATGTATTTAGAAAATGCACCTGTGTGAAACATCGACTATTCCTAAGATTTCAAATCAATACAAACAACTAAATCAATGAATAGAATTGTTTTACTTGAAATATTTTTTCTTTTATTACTGACAAAAAGATCATCTTCATTTTGTCGTTTTGTTTGATCCATACGAATATTTAACATTTGAAAAGCAAAAACTTCAATAAGAAACGTCTAGTTACGATGTGAAAAAATAATGAAATAACCATCGGTTATTTTGTTTGTGACAGACGGGAAAAAAATATTATATTTACTATTACTCATAAGATGTATTTGTTGTGCATAACATATTTTTATTTTCGTTCTTTCCTTATCGCAAAGCATCATGCAACAAAATAATCAATGTTGATATTTGAAGTGACAACATGTGGGTTTTTTCCCATTCTTCTTTCTCCGTTGATCATGTCGAAAACTCTAAAACATTTTTTTTCTAAGTTTTTATTCATATTTTAATAATGTCAAATATATACAAAAAGAATTATTGTTCTTTCGGTTGAATCCAAACTCCTAATGGTAAAATCGATTTTTTCCATGTTGAATTAATCACAACAGCAGCAGAACTATACCAAGCAACAAATGCTGTAATAATTCCAAACCAACCTCCAATATTAACAACAATTGAATTATCTATCAAATTTCCAATAATTAATAGTAAAAATGTTATATTCAATACAGTAAATAAAACAAATAAACATTTTGATGTTCTATAAGCAGCAACATTCATATAGAGTGTAAATATAAACCATGCTAAGAGAAATAATCCAGTTGCTTTCTTTGCTAATCCTGTTTCAGCTATTTTTGGTACAATAAGATAAACATAACCAGCAAATGACATCCAAAATGCACCATAACTTGTAAATGCAGTTGCACCGAATGTATTATTAATACGAAATTCCCACATACCAGCTGCAAATTGAGCTAATCCACCATAGAATAATGCAACTGGTAAAACAACTGGTTCTAATCGACTATCAATTAAATTTGAACCGGAATTAAATACCGAAAGCATAAATGTTGTTAATGCAAATGCACCAAGACCAAGTGGACCTGGATTACCAAGTGATGAGGGAACTGGTGTTATTGGTGATGGACCACCAATACGATGCAACAATGCTTCAAACTGTTCATTGGTTAACATTGGCATATCAATGACTACTTTTTGCCTTTCACATTTTTCATCAGCAGACATATCTTTTATCTGAATAAGAAAATTTTATTGTCGATTAATAGATGTATTCAAGTTAATACATACCTTGTTTTGCTTATTGATTTATTGATGAGAACGTAATTTCACTATGGATATAACGATAAAACGAGTTTGTATTTATACCTTTCGGATTACACTTACTAGACATTGACAACAAACTTTGCCCAAAGAAAAAAATGGATGAATGGATATAATGAGGCTCGGTACTATCGGGTCAGGAAACAAAAATAATAATACCTTTTTTGTATCACATATCTCTTTGTTGAATTTTTTATTCATATTAAGTTAATTAATTGCAATAAAATTCAAATAATCTTTACTATTTTCTAAAAAAAAACTACGAGAAATGTGTAAAAAAAGAAAAAAATACACATGTGTATGGATTGTAATCAAGTACGGGTAAAGTTTCAAAGGTGAATGTACTGACGCGATACTTATCGGACATTTAACCGATATATTTCTAAAATAAAGTAAGATTTCTTTTAAGTCAAGTGGAAATATTCTTTTAACTTCTTATTAATTCGTTTTTTATTGTGTGTATATTAATCTTATTAAAAGGACATATTTCATCATTAAGGACGGTTGTTTTTTCTTTAACGTCAAGTCACGTTCGAGAAAATACTTGCAGTGCGAACGATTATTATGTGTAAAATATATACATATTCTAGAATATTTATTTTTTGTTACTAATTGAATATTATTTTCGATTTTGAAAGATAAAAAATACGCTTCCTCGATTAGAGACTGCGATTGCTTTTTCAATCTTTTTCTTGATTGAAACAATATGCCTAGAAAAGTCTAATCACTGAATAGTGTTTACATTTTTATGTTATTTTAAAGTAAGACAAAGCTTGTCCATATCAATAAACAATATATTCTTCATATGTTCCTTTAACTGAATAATAATCAATCGATGCTGAAGTTAATTTGCTATCATCTTTATCTTTTACGGATAGAATACTTAAAATGATTGTTGACATTAAATATAATTCGTTTTTGATCAATTGCATCATGCCCTAAAATATTGAAAAAAATGAGAATAGTTTTTCTTTTTACCACATCGTCCATTTGTACTGAAATATCGATCAGCAAATTCATAATCTATTTATCTTCTGTTCCATGATATAAAATTCGTTCCTAGACATTGTCGAGCAATTAATGATTTCATTATTTCATAGGCATCTTCAAATAGTGGATTTCGAATTTGTTCAATTGATATTCTCCACAAACGATTCGAATTCAATTGAATAAGATTTTTGTTGAACATCCACACGCATACCTGTTTCTCTAGTATTATCTTTTTCAAGATATAAGTTACTGACATAAAAATCAATTCTATCATGTGTTAATGTAACATGTTCTTCTTCTCATTGTAGTCATTGTAAATAATCAAGGAAAAGAAGTCTCTCGACTTCTTCATTGATTATCTTTCTTTCTTCATCCTTTTTATAAATACCCACATTTTTTCTTAATAAAATCAGTTCCTTCGTGACTATCCGTACACCTAACTATTTAACTGGGGAGCCTGACCGAATCTGCTACCAACCCAACATCGTAGTAGGTCGAAGAATCTGGATATTGTCTTGTCAAAAGATTATCATATCTTGAATCTGCCATTACAGTAAATATCTTAGTATGGAATCCAAAATTTGAAACAAACTTCGATTTACGACCATCTGATACAAAAGAAGAAGATTTAGATCACAACGAAAGTTATCCCTAATCAATATCAGTCGACGAACATGACAATAAAAATTACCTTGTCACTCCCAAGAAAGAGAAGAAAGATACCGGTAGTATAGCGAACGCACGCAAACATACAGTTCATCAATACACTCCTGAGGAGATCAGGATCTAGAGGAATGATTAATGAAAATCAAGTATATGTTACAGCAAGACAAAAATCCGATGAATAAACTATTGAATACCATTGTTTGTCATTGGTACGAACCAGCGTTTGAATGGTTTTATCAACATCAGAAAGAAGTAATAGACCTAACAACGTCCGAAAAAAAATACTTCTAAGAATCTAGTATCTAATTCAAGGAGATCCGAACAATTGCCACAAGAACAATCTGAAGTATAACCATTTTGATCAAATTTGATCACGCCGAGAGAAAAAATTTTAACCAAGTAGTAAAAATGACATTCCAGAATTTGCATCATCGATGTACGGTCAACATCTTAAAGAAATGGATTATATGGATGTAGAGAATTCAACATTTTTTGGTACAGAAAAGGAAGATGTTGGCCAGTGACTTGACAAAATTTTTCCATGAATTAAACAACAAGATCTAACGCCCGATGAACAGCGCGATGTCGCGGCACATCCATTGAGATGAGTGAAGAATATCGAACTGATTGATACGCCATCCCGATCACTAATAACAACAACAGCGGAGCAAGATGGTGTTTGCATTAGTTGACGGAAAGGTAAAATTCATTTGAATCAATTTTTTAATCCTTTTTTATCTTTTAAACTGCAGAGAAAGGTGAGTTTACAAAAAAGTTAATGACGAAAGTCTATTATTTTTGTCACTTTTTTGTGCATGAGTCACTTGAAAGTGTATATTGCACAATCAGCAAAAGAATTTAGCAATTATGTTCTTTCGAAATTCAGCAAAAAAATGATTTTATTCAAAAGTTCTATTTAAGGCGTCGTAGAACAGTACATCTCACTAAGTTTTGAATAACTTCGTCATTTCAGTAGATACAGGTCTTTGGTTTTTTATTCGAAAGAATACGCCTACAAGTAAATTTTCGCAAATCGAACTAGGTTTCGGGTATGTGTTAATGGCCAGTTTTTCAGCGATTTTTCGAGAAACCTAGCTATTTGCGAAAAGTTGTTGTTAGACGTTCGCTTTCAATTAAAAAACCATAGGACTGTATGTATTTCCGTCGGAAAATTATTTAAAAACTAGTGAGGCGTATTGTGCAGAGTGGCCCAAAAGCTACGCCCCAACAAGAAAATTGAATATCTGCCTTACGACTCGAGCAAATGATCTGCTTTTTTTATTAGTGATAAAGGTATGTTTAAGCTTCGTATCAATAAAGACATGCGTAGAGAGACCTTCTGTTACAAAGTAAAATTTTTCGTGTTGAAAACAATAGCGATACTTAATCAAGGGTCTTCTTAGACATGTCTTTATGGATATAAAGCTTATATATGCCTCTATCACTGGTAAAAATATCAGCTCCTTTGAGTAAATAAAGCTGAAAACTTCTATGCTTTTTTTTCAGAATTGTTGACATCCCTCGTTTGAAAATGGCTGAAAACATCGCAGAATCCGACGTGACAGAGCAACTTTTAAACATGTTTTATGAGATTAGAAGAACACTGAGAGAGAACCAAATTCCAATCCCCGAAAATTTTCCTATCGTCGAAATCGATACCAATCTAAGTTGTGAACTCAATTGTTTGGGAATGACGAAAATTGAAGACGGCACTGTTCGTTGCATTGAAATGCTTCTGAAAAAACCTGGAACGGATGACTTTTACTCGAAAGAAGCTCTGATCGCAACGCTTCTTCACGAATTTGCACATTGTATTACTCCTCCATCGATCGAAGACCATCATTCGAAAATTTTTTATTCCAACTTCGAGAAAATTCTCAGGTAAGATTTGAGAGTATTGTCGGTCTATTCTACTGAATCTCATACACGTTTTTCTTAACAAGCTGACTTTGTTTCGAAGTTATAGAACTCGATGAGAAGAGCATTTTTTTACCAACAAACGTGGGACAAAGTCTCACAGCATCATAGAGTTTTTCGAATCTGAAAAAGTCTGGTTTTCTACTACTGTGGGCCAAAATAAATTTTCCTCGATTTTCATCGTGGAAAATTGGCAATTCTAAATTATAAAAGATCTTGAGGGTGAGGGTGAGGGCAAGATAGAGAGTCAGTTTCAGTTTTGATTTGGGCGTGATCCGAACCTCGAGAGCAAACAAAATAGCCATTTCAGAATTTCTCCCGATTGTAACATGGAGGAAGAAAAATCCGACAGACTTGTTATGAATTCAACAATGGGTTTTTTCACTAATTATACACTTTATAAATTTTTGAATAATTATCCGAAAAAAATTTTTTGACCTTTGTTTAGGCTTCTTTTTGCGATTAAAATACTCAGAAAAAAGTTTTTTGGATTATTAGTGAAAGATAACTTTCGATCTTGAACCTAAAAGAGTATTATTATTGAAAAGGTCATCAACGAATATCATAAAAAAGGTCTGCTGTCATTATTCCTACAAATCGAGTAGGTAGAAAGTTCTGAGACGGCTGTTTTGGTTAGCAAGGCTTGCTTTTTTAACTCTACTACGATTCGCGTTTGATTCATTCCTTATATCCGATGTAATTTAGCAGAACGGCGAATCACATTTTTTTGACCTAGATTCAGTGTGGCTTATGAAGCACGTATCTCAGGAGGCAGAGTTACTCACGATCTTTCTAACAACTATATATTGTTTGGGTTTTAAAGTTATATTCATAGAGAACTAATAGTGACAAACAATAGGATCTCCACGAATAAAATGGTACGATTATTTAGAGTTCTTTAGAAAAGTGTCAAAACTTTTCACATCAATATTCGGAATTAGCTCATCGAAATCTTTCACAATATAGGGTCGCAAAGGTTCTACAGTTGAAACTGGCATACATCAGTTTTAGCTCGAAACAACTGAAAATCGGACTTTGTGACCTCAAAACCTGTATAACATCGGTAATTTTCAATCCAAGTGTGGCTCGCAAGACAAGCATAGAGTCGTAACGGCTGAGAATACTTTATTTGCGCCATTTTAAAAAATATTCCCTACATCGAGTTCTATAAACTAAGAAAAATTGAATCTGCATCTAACAAAAAACCTATCATTTTCGATCATCGTGACGATAAATATTTATCAAGTTTTTTTTCTAGGGTCGCTGAACTGAGAGAAATCTTTATTTTGCCTACAAAAGCAAATAAATTCAGTTATCAAAATCTTCGTCGACTCGATGCCATAGATTTAGGTGTTGCTCCTCCAAGTTCTTGTGGGTATTCACCCCTGTATAATCCATCCAAGACGAATTTTGATTCGCTCAGAATTGTCGTCATTGCACCAGATCACAAACAAAAATTGATTACATTGTCTCATAGCGAGAAAACTCTTACGAGTCTCTCCAAATTGATCAAACAAAAATTTCAGCTCAAACCGAAGACAATCATTCTTCCTGGAGGAGAAATACTTACAAATGAAATTCTTCAAACACTACCGATAGAATCAATTCTTCACTTCTTTTAACAGCTACGAAAACAATAAAATAAAGTCATGTGCATAGGAGGGTTCAATGAAATCTACCAAAAAAATTGAATTTGTGATTTATGACATCTTGTATCTGATTCTGAAAACACCATAAAAAGAGGCTATTGGATCAACACATGATGTATTGAAGTTTTCGAAAAGTGTGATGTACAAAGAGCTTTTATTGTCACTGGAGATTTACGGATTTTTATGATGTTATTAGCAGCTTTGAATAGCAAAAAAAAACAATGTGCCGTTTAGATTTTATTAAAAATATTAATCGCTTTTCCAAATAAGAATTTATTAATAGACAGCTACAGGTAAAAAATCATAAGTTAAAATATGAATTACATATCGAAAATTGAGACAGAAAAAAGTTGACTTTTACATAAAATAAGTATACATATTCGATGGTAGATTTTGAATGTAATATAATACTAAAAAAATATCACACAATTATTCGCTAGGTGTGCATTTTTTATGATTTTGTAAAAAAAAACTGTTTTGTTGCTATTCTTTTGATTACTAAGCTCAGATGACTTCTTAGAAATATATGATCCAAATTCATTTTCATTCAAATTAGACATTGTCACATGTAAGTGTAATTCTTTTGCAGTTTTTTAGCCTTTCTCAAACGGAAAATCAAAAACATCGTACTATTGCTAGGAATAACATCGCTTCAAAATTATTCCCATAAACTTTTAAGAATTTCAGAGTGAATTACATTTTAATGCATTTCCTATTTGTTCAGCTCTATGATCAATTTTTTGCCAAATTTCGTCATCACTGGTTATGATGTCCTCTGTGATTCATAAATCGGCTATATATCGGTCCATGCTCAAAACATCCGTTACTAAATCGCAATGAAGAGACAATTTTTCACCTCTAATATCTAATCGCGAAATATATCTATTTTGCTTTAGTTCTTCAAGTACGCATGCTATGCTTTCACGAGATGAGAGTTTTGTATTTTTGGGGTGACAAACATTTCGTACCACGTCATCCCGAACAACTGAAATATGTCCAGGTGTTCGGAAATGAGATTTTATCCCAAAAAATTTTTGAAGGGAGTCTGTAATTAATTTTGCACAGGAGATCGTAATGAAACAGATCGGATGTTCGGAATGTAACTTGAAAAATATTTTACATGAAAAAGGTCGGAAGATTGTCATGAAATTGACCGAGTGTTAGTAACCAATTCCATTTGAGTTTTTTGTTGTATTTCTTTGTTTTTCTTGTGATAGAAAAAATTAAAATAAAAAAAGATATTTGTGTTCTTCCTTTTGTTTGTTGTTTTTCCTAAAATATTTTGTTATTTTGTTTGTTTCTACTATTGCTTGTGCATCTTTCTATCAGGCTCTACAAGCTCCATTTTTTGTTGAAAAAGAACTATTCTATACGTGAGGACATACTTTGTCCATCAATTCAATATAAAAAACTGTAAATCACTCAAAATTTCTCAAAGAAGAGCAAATATGAACGTACAGTTCTGAAAACCCTATCTTATTTATTTGTCGTAAATTTCATCATAATCTCACTGTTTCAATTATTACGATCTTCCGGACAACTTTCATTGCAAACACCCTGATTTGTCTGGAAATGGTAGCGAATATCTGCTACCGGAAATCTTGATTAAAAAATGGTGCGAAATGGTCCTTTCCCGATTTGTGAAGTATACTTTACTGAGATTGATATTTTCTTTTAAAATCTCAGCTATTGCTTGTATATCTTCCACTGCTAGATTCTCAAAATCCTCGATATATAGATAACAAACTCTATCTTCTTTCAGCTTTTTTACAAGTTCTTTCACCATCGGTGAAATTTCTTTTCTTCTAAACTACATCTAACTTCTGTTGGAATATAATACTTTAAAGAAATCAAACATAAACTGGAGAACATTTCTTTTCATTCTTGAAGTTCATATAATTTTCTGATGATAAGCAAAAAATATGTTTTTATGGGGACAATATTATTGGTCAGTAAAATAAATGTTATGATCAGTGATAAAAATGGCCAGTAATTAATTGTCAAATGGGCAGCTTTTTATATACAAATGTCAGTAAAAAATTCAAATTTGGTCAGTAAAAAAATCAGTTTTGGTCCTTAAAAAATTCGATTTTGATTCGTAAAAATCGTAAATCGGATCAACAAAATTATAGACTTTAACGGCATAAAAAATAAGTTTTATCATGTAAAGATTTACTTTATATAAGTAGATTAAATTTAAATAAGTGAGAAGAAATCCAAAAGAACCTTAGATAGTCATTCAAAGAATAGATGAAAAGAAATCAAGACCTAACTATTGCACTAGCAAAGCGCGTTTGGCCTTTGCTGGTCTAACTCTTTTTCTTTTTTCACCACTCGGTACTGTTTTGGCTGCTGGTGGTGGTTTGCAGAGTTTCAAATGAATAGCCATACCCACAACGTGTTTACATATGTAATTTTAAAAAAATGCTGGACAGTTACATTTTGAGTTTTTCCAGTCTGAAAGATTGTTCAATTCCAAATAGCAAATATCAAATGACTTTTTAAATTAATTAAATATGATCCAATTTTTCTTTTTATATTTATTTAAATCGGTCTTTGTGATTGATTGCAAATCACGAGCAGATATATAGAATGATATGTAGTTCTTTTAACCCAAAATTTTGATTTTCTTTTCTCAAAAGGTCTGCCATTGCCATTTATTTCAAAATTTTCTTCTACAACTTCTTCATCAGATGCATCATCGCTTATATATTGATCAACTTGCGTCACTTCCATCTTGTTAATTCTTTAACATTAAATTGAACCTGTAGCGACTATGTTAGCGAGTGATTGATCTATCAAATCAGTATTAAACCATACGATATACTTCTCAAGCGACAACTATTTATATGCAAAGGAATTTGGAAAAGACCAATAACAAGAGGAATAACACATCATAGAAGCGGAAAATACCCCAACTACATCAGAGAAAAAGAACGTGTGGAAAATATCTCTGCGTGTAAGTAAAAAATATATATGTAGCTCGTATGTTTCTCATATGTATGACGTAACTTACTGCAGAAAAGAAAAAATGAATTATACTATGCCACATTTCAATTTTTATAGTAATCCTTTAATTTGATTTACTGGATATAAAATATATCGACAGACCTAACTATTTTAATAACGGATCATTTCATTTAATTTACGTATCATTTATATATTTTAATAACCGTTCATTTATTCTACTGACCATTCATTTATTTGACTGCTTTTATAATTATTTTTCGTACTGTCGTTTCATTTATTCACCTGACCGGTTAAATGGTAGCCTTTTTTTATTTCAAGTTCAAGATATAAAAGAAAATCTTGATTCAGTACCAAGAACAGCAAGAATCTGGAAGAATAAAGGCAAGAATACGATGCTAATGCTTGTTCTGATTGAAATATGCGTCCTTATTTTTTATAATTTTGTATTAATCATCAATAATTAATTGTATCTCTTTTTCTCGGAAACTCAATTTGTAATTTGTGTTCTGATCTATTATTTCAAATATTCAGAATGTTGATTATGTATTTATTCTGCTGTCTAAAAACAAATAGTATTTCTTCGTTTATTGATCAGAGATACAGAATTTATTCGTGTGCAAGGACGAAAAATTTCTTCGTTCGTACAAACTTGATTATTTTGTCGGCAGATATTTTCTCCCTGTGTTTTTGATATTCATGAGTTTATAAAATCTTAGGTGAGTTCAAAAACTAATGTAACATCGATATTTTTCTATAAGAATAAAGAAAGAAATAAATTAATTAAAATATATGTGAAAGGGAGAGAAATATATTATATTCGATGACTGAAACAATCTTTGCTCCTTTATAATTAGACATTGAACTAATTCATATTAAAGTTTATGATGTTTTGTTCTGAGAAAATAGCAGTACTCTTTAATTTATTTATTGTTTTATTTAAAATCTGATTAATTATATTTGTATTGTTCTTGTCCTTGAGTGAAAGCATTGTTAATCTCAATTGTTCTCAGAAAAAATTTTCCCAGATCTCTACATATTCATTCGTAATCAAATTGTAGAAATTAGTCTTAGAATCGAACTGAGATGTCATCAATATCATATTACTATAGTCTTAGTCTATTGGTAAAAGGATCAAATGAGTACATGGGATAATAAAAGTCAGGCTTAAATAAGTGAATCAACGATTGTAGTCCTGTATAATACAAATCTCATGATCTGTTGAACAACTTAATAAAAGAGACGAGGTACAATTCTCACTTCACCGACTCCACCAACACAATGACAAACTGCATTATCATCTTTTAGTATTTGTTTCATCCGTTTTCGATGATAATAATTGATTTAAATCATCAAAAATTGTTCAAAATGAAACTGTTAACAATCTTTGACACTCTCAAAAACACTACCTAACCATCAGAGTTCTAATTGAAAAGTTTTATCTGATAAGATTATTTATATTGTTAACATATTAAAAAGTATTGATCGGATCTATTTTTTCAAAAGATGTATCATTCGAAAAAATTTATTTGTACAAAAAAGAAAAATAATCATAGAAATTTTTCGGACAGACAAGTGATTGTTTAAATATGAGTTGTTTGATTTGACCACAATTGATTTGTGTTACATCATTTGTAAAATTATTTGAAATAATAGCTAATTTCTCATATTGTATTGCAAGTATATGTAAAGTTGGAAGATATGTTTTTATATGCCATAAAAATTGATAAACATAATCTATATGTGCATGAAGAAGATTGATTCGAAATAGATGTAAATATGAAATTTGTTTATCATCAATTATTTCAATTTGATGTTTATTTTTCTGTGGTGTTAAATTATGAACTATTAAACATTTGAGTAATGGAAATGCACGAGTTAACCATTCAAAAAAGTCATGCTCAAATGGACGTGTATCATACAATGATAAATTATTAACGTATTGTAAATGATGACCACGAAAACTATTAGTAAGATACATAAAACGAGTCATTTGAAATGGTATTGAATAAATATGACAATAACTATATCCATCTGAGAAATGATCAATACAACAATTAACTGAAGAATATTTCCAATTAAGAAATGTATTTTCAATATGATTAACTGTTAAGAAATGATTCGTTTGAGAAGTTCTAAAGACAGTACAAATATGAAATTTAAATGTATTTAAATATGATTTATTGATAAGAAGTTCATTATTAAGTTGAAAACCACCAATAACAGTTAATCGTACTACATAAAGACATAGAGTAAGATTATTTAAATTTGGCATTCGATTAAGAAGTGATAATATTCGACAATCATAGGCATTTGTATAGAAATAACTAGTTAAACTGAATTCTTTTAGATTAGATAATATTTTCTAGAAAACAATAATATTAATAAGTTTTGTATTTTTAACTGACATTATTTACTTGATTATTATCGATTATTATTGATCTTTTAATACAATAAATACATACAGTAAAGGAAGATAATTGTTCTAAACGATCATCAAGTAAACAAAGACAATCCTCAAAATTAACTACATTAATAAACAAAATGCGTAAATATGAAGAAAAACAAATGTCCGACGATCGATCACAAATTGAAAGATATGTATGGTTGGATGTTAACCATTGATTCATATTTAAATAAATTAAATTTCTACAAATCATAAAAATACGTACACACATATCATTAAATGATTGACTAGTAAACATTTCTTTTCCACTCTTCAAACTTATGTATTTGATCTGCTCTCGAAATAAATGAATAATCGGTGATTCATCTAATCATAGGGTTAAAATATATATTCATGATAATAAGAAATATTTTTATTTACCTGTTAAGTACTGTAAAAATATATCTGGTAAACAATTTGTTAAAACAATAGTATTAAGTTTAGGATATTCACAAGCAAGAAGAATACGCTCCATAATGAATATATCAAGTGTAAGTGTTTTAACATTATGATGAATTTGAAACAATATTTCACAACATAATCGATTAAGTTTAACGTGATCAATTGAAGAAAATTGATCATTTGGTGATGTTATTGACAAGTGTAAGGAACTAGTATTAGTAACACTTCTTGCCATTTGATCAAGTCGTTGATTAGTTCCCAACAACGAATAAAGAATATCAATCGAACCAAGTTTTTTCATAATAATAAGTAATATTTCGTCAGGTAAATCCAACAAATGAACACTACTATAACTCATAGCGAATAGATATGCCTTAAGTTTTCTTCTTTTGATGTTCAATTGTATATCGTGTACTTATAACAATGAACTAGATGAACATGCGTTGTTCGTTGACGTCACAAGGATAATTATCTTTTCATTTCTTTATTGCATAACGGACTAAACTGTGGACGAATGTATCCTTCTTTTCCTTCTTCACTCAAAACAACATTTTATATAGAGAGGTCATTAAAAAATCATTAAACAGATCAACTCGTCATATCTAGAGATAATTTCTTTTATGCATTCCTTGGAAATTCATGAAACAATGGTCAAATGATAATTTTGTTTCACTCCATCCATAGAAAATATAAAGATAACATATGTAAAAATAAACCCCACTTTTGACAAGCTTTCATTTGATACAAAATTCACCATATCTTTTACTTTAAATTGTAGCGGTACATCCTGGGCAAAATATTATTTCCAACCCCGTACATATATACAAATTATAAGGGTATTCAGCGAAAGAAAATTCCAATTTCATTGAACACTTTTAATGTTGACTAGATTTAAGGAAGAAACAATTTATCCATATTATATCTTCATAACATTTTCTAATTTTAAAAGTATG